>PVJH01035094.1:0-19906 GCA_004026705.1 Nesogale talazaci
CTCTTTCCTTTGCATATTAATAGTTCATTATTAGTTGTGATTTGTTTTTCCATCTGTTACAAGAATGATGTGAGGGAGACATTGGACAGTGTAAGACATGAAAAAATGATCAAGGGTTCATGAGGAAAAGAGGGTGGGGGAGGGAGAGGAAAAATGAGAAGTTGATACCAACTTCTCAAGTAGAAAGATAGTGTTTTAAGAATGATGATGCCAGCAAATGTACAAATATGCTTCATGCAATGAATGAATAATGAGTTGTATGAGCCCCAAATAAATTGATTAAAAATGATGTTGGGATCTGGATTGGGATTATATTTATAGAAGACTTTCTTACACAGTGGTAATTTTTCCTACCCATGAACATGGTATATTTTTCCATTTGCATAGTTTTTTTGTTGCTTTGTTCTTGTTTTTGATTTGTGTTTCTTGTGGTAATGTTCTATAATTTTCTTTGTACCACCCTATTTTTTCCTCTGGTGATGTTCATTCCTATATATTTAACCTTTTGTGCAGCTAATATAAATGGCATTGTTTTCTTGATTACTTTTTCAAAGCTTTCATTCTTAATATACACTTCAGTATCTGATTTTTGTATCTTGGTCTTATGATCTGCCATGTTGCTAATTAAAAAAAAATTCATTCCCACAATTTTCTTGTGGAGTTTAGTTTGTTTTTTGTGTAGAATCATACCATCTGCAAATTGACTTTTACTTTCTCTTGGCCAATTTGGAAGCCATCACTTTCCCTTTGTAGCCTAATAGCAGTAGCCAATGCTTTTAGTACAATACTGAATATGAGACGAGATAAAGGACATCCTTGTCCTGTTCTCAAGGGAAGTGCTCTTAATTCCTCTCTACTAAGCTTTCATTTCCTAACAGTTTGTGTGTCGTCATGGATTGAACTGCTTCCCTCTGAAATGTGTGTCAGTTTGGCTGTGCCATGATGCTCAATGATCTGACATTTGTGTAAGAACCTGTCATTAAATGAAGGTTTCCATCTAGGGGATCCTCTGTATCAGGGGTTCTCAATCTTCCAAATGCTGTGACCTTTTAATACAGTGGCTCGTATCATGATGACTCCCCAACCACAAAATTATTTTTGTTGCTACTTTATAACTGTAATTTTGTGGCTTTTATAAATTGGGCAACCCCTGGGAAAAGGTCATTCAATCCCCAAAGGCGCCATGACCCACCGATTGAGAAACACTGCTCTAGAGTCTAACCACTGACAAGTTTACTCCGATACAGATTTTTATGGAATTGTCAAAGATTTATGATCATCCAGTCTAGAGGACTATTTCTTCCATGACTGTTCCTTTCCTGATGGCAGTAGAAGATCAGGAGAAACCAATAGACAATTCATTTTAACAATGAATTTTAAAGGAAGAGGCTACTCATCAAAATTTGAAAGGGAAAGGTGCAATTGTGTCTTACCAAGCAAGAAGAATGTGTGTTTACAGTATAAAATGTCTATGAATAAAGCAAGCTGACTTTATTTATATAGTTTGGAGAGGAATGGTTTTCAGGTCTGGTGGATGTACTGAAACAAGGATGTTTAAGGATATGTTGAAATACATCTTGGGAGGTTTGGTTATTTCAATGTGCTTGTTTCCTTTTGTGAACTTGGACTACCATGCTTCGAAGAGCATGGTATTGGCATTGATGCAAATTGTGTTCTGTGGTGTCCATTTGGGACTTGAGAGGATTAGGAGATAAGGGATGGAGTCAATCGGCTCAGAGCCAATGAGGTCTCAGTGTGGGCGTGGCCTCCTGAGAATCCTGGGAACATCTGTATTTCCTCCTTGGAGGCAGAAGGCACCTCTCCCTTTCTGTTCACTCCCTGTGAGACATTTCTGAAGAGAAGTCACTTGAAGCTACCCTGAGTCAGTCAGAATTTCAAAACTGAAGGAGCCACATAGAGACCCCAGTCAGCACTGAGATGCTTACAACAGCACTGGATCCAGAAGACTTCCAACCTACTGTTCTGTGGTCATCCTGAATTTGGCATCATTGCATGCATTTCGTGTGTCAGAAGAGGATTTTATAGATTGTTACTGGCCAAAGGGGCTAATATTGGACTTCTGGATTTGATCTGGACTGGGCTAGGATGTTTCCTCAATATTCAATTGCACTTGTATATAAAATTCTTCCTTATACATGTATGCATTTTTATGAACTTGTTTCTCTACCATACCTGGATTAACACATGTACTAATATCAGTGTCATTGGGTTGACTTAACACTGGAGCTGGCAGCTATTTGTTAGTGTGGCCAAAAGATAATCAGTCTTTTTGTAGTATGATTGATTTTTTAAATTTTCATATAATATTTTCCAAAGAATAGCTACTGCTTTGTGTTAGAGTTATACTTGATCACCCACTCTGTCTGGTAGTCTCTTGTCAGGTCACCCAGTCCCCAGTCTCTGTCTAAGAGCTTTGTCTTATTTTCCTTTCCCCTCACTACAAACATGCCTGAAACATCATTCTGCTTGTAGTTCCCACTCTAACTCTTCAGGTTTTAACAAGAATTTAAATTCTACAAAGCTGAACTGAAAAGAAAGGGGTATAGAATAGTACTTCCGGATGTTAGCAGGCAGTGCTATGAAAATGAAAATGCAATGTTGTGTATCCAGGTGAGCATTTTTATTATGAACATCTATTATAAATTGAATAATGAATAACATGTGTTTGTAAAAAGCATATATTCATCGGTCAATGCTCAACTGACAACAAATGGAAAGAAGGCTAAGTGGCTTTTGTGATGTATTATATTTACTACGAGATATATAAATACGATGCTATTAGTAATCCTTTTTAAATTCAAGTGTAAGAAAGCAATGTAATTTCTCCTACAGGCTCATTGGCACTTTGTGGCAGACAGTGAATAATGAAAACTAAACCCAGCGTGAATGGGAGCAATAAAACTTTGCTAGTTTCACATTGCCCACACCTGGAAATTTCCAAGAAATTCAACACAGGGAGAACACACCAGGGAGAAGGGTTCCAGCAGCTTCCCAGGGCTCAGTGCAATCAATATGTCTATTTGCTGTATGTGCAAAAAGCAATATACAGAGAAATAATGGATTAAAAGGTAAAGTGTTGGCTTGCTAACTGGAAGTTTATCATTTGGAACCCACCAGCCATTCTGTGTGAGAAAGAAGCCTCCATAAAGTATTTATATTAGGCCAGGTTGTCTAGAGAAAAAAAACCAGTGACACTCACCAATGTACAAGGAATAACTTTAAATTAAGAAGCAACTTTACATTAAGAAGTCACCCCAGCTCAGTTCAACTCAAGTCCATAGACCTGATGCTAGCTAGGTCCTCTTCAAGGTCACTGAGCTGCAGGCCTATGGCATAAAAAGGGTACAGCAGGAAGCAGGGCTGGACAGGCTCTTGGTGCAGTCTTAAGAGTCTAAGGTCAGTAGAATTACAAGGTGCTAACAGTTCTCAGAGTCACCTCTAGAGGTCGACAAAGAGTCCCAGTGAAGTCCTACCAAGAAAGAAGGCAAAGGGGCAGGGAGAGAGGCAGTTCCTAGAGTACCTCACTCTAATACAAGAAGCCATACTCCCAAGGAGGTGCTATCCAGCTATTACTTAATTGACGGGTTTAATTCCACCCCTCACCAGAGTTACTGTGGAGGTCATTGTGCCTTCTCACCAAAGGCCTGACCTACTCGAAAACTCCAAAACCTTGATATTTACAGGGATTATTTTTCTGATGTAAATATACACACTCTTTAATACAGTCTTCTCAGTATATCCTAGCTTAGTTTTCTTAGGGAGTTGTACTAGTTATTACCTGCTGTACAAACAAGTTATATCAAGATATACTGGTTTTAAAATGAACCCAGCATGATTTTATAAATCATATAAATTAAAAGACTTGCCTGAATGGTACCTCCCTATTTGATTTTGAGTTCCACAGTGCAATTGTATTTAACTGGATTGTTCTTGAACATTCACACAGTTTTATTTATTTGCATGACTGAAACTTAATCAGGAATTTCTGGAAGGGTGAGCTTAGTTAGCTCCTTCTCCATGTAGTTTCTAATCTTTTCTATCCGAATCGATAGATTTTTTAATTGAAAGATTTTTTAATTGGAATTGGAATTCCAAGAGATTTAGCAGACTCTTGCAGGCCCCTTAAAGAATAGGCTTGAAATAAATTTAATGTAATCTTTGCCATATACCATAATGCTCAAAGCAGTCACAGGCAAGCCTAGATTCAACTAGAAAAGATTGAAACCCACCTTCTCAATGGGAAATTTGTTAAAGTGTTTTCAGCCATCCGTCTTTCATTCATTACTGTCAACCTTGCAGTCTGTTATTTATCTTCTTTTTTCTACATGCACAATACATGTCTTCCTAATCTGCCCTAAGTTTAACATAAAATTCAAATTATGTTCTACTCCAGTAGACAAAATCGATGCATTTCTTCTAAGAGAGTCTTGTCTGACACCCATGAACAATGGGTGAAGCTGTTGGAGATAAGACAAAACTGCTCTTTAAATTCTTGGAAGGTTTAGCTGTTAGCCGAAGGATTGGCAAGTACATCCCACTCACTCACACAGCAGATGAAAAATCTTATGATATGTTTCTGTACAGATTATTTAAGAACACCTTACCACTGAGCCGATTCTGACTCATAGAGATCTTAGAGGACAGAGGAGAAGAGCCCCTTTGGATTTCAGAGACTTTAAATATTTATGGGGCACCAACAGCATCATCTTTCCTCTGATGTTTGACTAATGGTTTCACTGACGTGGCAGAAAGCAGTTCAAGGCCAAGGAAATTCTGAGTGGGCACTTTGATTCTGTCTCATGGGTTCACTGAGAGTTGGAATCAACTACATGGCACCCCAAAGTAACCAAGTTTCTTTCAACTGTTACATTATAAACATTGTGTAAAGTGAAATAAGTCACAATACTGAATAATACTGAATGTCCCCTTAAAAACATAGATAGAAGTTTATTAGTTGTTGCCATGGATGAGTGGGAGAAAGAAGGAACAATTGCTTAGGTAGCAATGATATATTAAGGGTGATGGGAAAAGATGGTGTTGGAAAATTACATGGTGAACATAAATGATGTCACCGAAATATACATATAAATATTGTCAACAGGGCAATTGTTTTGTGATTTATATTACTATTGTTTAAAACTGTCAAATTAGGCTTCTTAGGTGGCAATTTTGTGACCTCAGACAAAGATTAGAAACTGCTAGTCTTCTTAAATAGTGGTCCAATATCATATCTATTTTCATTTAGTGATCTAAGATGTCACAGGTCAGTATAGATTTATAAAAAGAGGAAACATAGCCAACCACTTGATTGAAGAAATGTCAAAGAATTTATAGTCCCCTGACCTTATTCTTCTTTGAATCATTATTTGCAAAATCAGTAGTCTCATTAAGGGTGAAACAAATGAATTCTTTAGTGACATATTCAATATTCTACCAATTGCTGTGGAATCAAGACTAACTCATGGCAATCTTGTGAATGTCAGAGTATATCTGTGTTTTCCAGAAGTATCAATTGCTGATTTTACAGATATAATATGTCAGACCTTTTCTCCTGAGGCACCTCTGGATAAGTTGAATTGTCACAATTTCAGTTAGGAATCAAGTGCGTTAACTATTTGCACTACCCCTATCCTTACAGTCTTTACTTTGAAAAATTCTCACATTCAAGATAAAAATATTAAAAAAAACCCACGTTAACAATCAGTTTCATAATGCATCATGTTCCTCAAGCCTCCATATCAGTATACACTTTCTTTCTATCAGTATACACTCCTTATTTCTAGCATATTTCCCCTCTTCCTAACTCTTTTTTTAATTTTTCATCTTCTGTTACTTATATGTTAAACAGAATTTTCCACTTCCATGGTTCAATGTATCCTTATGGATTTTAGTTGCTTTCATCTCATATACTATTTGTTCTCTTTGACCTGCAAATTCTCAACACACTTCCCAATTTCTCATTATCTAAATCACTTGTACATATCCAAAAATGTATTTTACTTTAGTTATCTAAATAACATGTCTCTTCTACTGGATTGCAAATGTAATGACGTTAACACTCACCTTCTCAGTCATTCTCATATCTCCTAAAGTCAGCACAGTTCATGATATGCATTTGGTGTCAGAAGTTATTTGCTGGATAAATAATTAAAGACAAAAATGCCCTTAAAGTTATGTTAAAAATAGCATGAATATTGTATTTATTTACATGAACAATGATCAGAAGTAATCAAATGGATTTTTTATGACTAACCTGAATTATATTAAATGTCAAGGCCCATGAAAAGTCCCACAAATGTTTTGAGGTATTTATATATGAATGTCATTCTACCTTTACCAACCCTAGTATTCATGAATATGCAATGTAAATTAGTTTACTTCATTAATTAAAAAAATTGTTAAGATTAAAGAAACATTCATTTCCTTCATTGTATTAGATAAATGACACAATGGCGGGTAAATGAAAACTCCACCACTTGTCTTACAGGTTTTTGCACTGTAGTGGTCCATGTATTGCTGTGATGTAAAAGTTATGTCACTAGCATTTCAAATACCAGTAGCATAACCTAAAGCAGGTAAGTTGTAACAGAGCTATCAGACAAAGAACAGACTACAAAGAAGAAACAGTCCACCTCTGAGGAATTGCCCACTGAAAACCCTAGGGGTAACAATGAATCATTGTCAGTTACTAAAACCCAAATCAACAAAAGCAGAACATCATAAGAGGCATTTCCAGATGAATCCCTAAGGCTGGAAGTTACTCAAAATATTACAATGATGAGTCTACACTATTGACACAGATGGAGGAAATCTTTTGGCTCCATCATTTGTGAAGGGACATGACACAAAATGAGAACCAAAAAACCTGCTGCAAGCAGCAATTAATAATTGGAACTTTGAATGTAGGAATTATGAATCTAGAAAAGTTAGAAGTCATTAAAAATGATATGGAACACATAAGGATCGATATCCTAAGAATTAATGAGCTGAAATGGACTGGTATTGGCCCTTTGAATCAGAAAATCCTGTGGATTACTATGCTGAGAATGACACAATCAAGAGTAATGGATTTGCATTAATTGTAAAAAAGTCCATTTCAAGATTTATGAAGTACAGTGCTGTCTGTCTGTAGTAGGATAATGTGTATTCACATATAAGGTTAGATTCAGAAGATGACTTGGAACAAGGGATATCATTGCTGGTTGATGTCAGATGAATCTTGATTGAAAGCAGAAATTAACTGAAGGATGTTTATTTGTGCTTTATAGACGATGCAAAGAAAATGGACTGTGTTGGGAGCTGAACCCCGATGGAGTAGTGGTTGAGTGTGGGACTGCACCCCACAGGATTGGCGGTTCAAATCCAGCAGTGGCTCTCCAGGAGCAAGGCTGCGTAGCTCCCATGACCACCAGAGGGCAGTGATGCCCCCCAAAACAAAACAAAAAAGAAAATGGACTGTGTTGATCATTAAAAACTGTGGCTCATCTTGGGAAGAAGGAGATTTGCAGAGCACTTACCTGTGCTGATATAGGAGTCCTGGTGATGTACTAGTTACAGGTTGGGCTGCAGTCTACAGCAAGAAGCCAACAGCTCCACAGAGAAAACGGTTGGGCTTTCTACTCCCCTAAAACAGTTACTCTCTCAGAAACCACAGGGGGTCACTATGAATCAGCATGGACTCAATGACAGTGAGTTTTGGTTTTGGTTTAATTGTGCTCGGGCGAGGGAGGAGGGTTGTACATGTATCCGGAGGCACTTGTGCCAACAAAACAATGGAGTATTGTGTGGTTCAAAATCAGAAAAAAATGTGTCTCATGATTGTATCTTCTCACCACACATATTCAATCTGTATTCTGAGCAATCAACAGAGAAGCAGAATAAGATACATAGATGAATAAGAATGTGGCTTCAGGATCGGAAAGAGCTAGATATGCAGTTGACCCCACCTTGACTGCTGAAAGTGAGGAGGACTTGAAGCATTTGGTGATGAAGAACAAGGATGATCGCCTCCAGCATGGATTACAACTCGATGTAAAGAAAGCTCAAATGCTCACAACCAGACCAGTAGGTAGCATCATGATAAACAGAAAACATTCAAGCTGTCAATGATTTCATCTTGTCTGGATCCACAATCAATGTTTGTGGAAGCAAGAGTCAAGACATCGAATAACAATATTGTGTTAGGTGAATCCGCTGCACAAGACCTCCTAAAGTTTTGAAAGGCAAGAAGGTTACTGTGAGGACTAAGCTGTGACTGAGCCAAGCCATAGTATTTTCAGTTCCCGTATAGGTGATCAAGAGTCTTGAAAGTATCATGAACTGACAAAAGAACGAACAGATCTATGTTGGAAGAAGGTGAGTCAGAATGCAAACTACTTCAGAAATATTGTCAAGAGGGAACAGTCCTCTGAGAAAGACCTCAAATTGTTTAAGTGGAGGGCCAAGGAGAAGAGCAAAGTCTTCGATGAGATAGGCTGACAACAGTGATGTTAACAATGGGCTCACGCATCCGGACGATGCTGAGGATGACACAGATCTGGGAGGCTTGGACTCTTGTACATAGTCTTGCTTTGAGTGGAAACTGACTCAAAGGCACCTAACCATCACAGCAGTAACAAAAGAACAAATCACCATTTTTCTTCAAGAATTTTTTTTTATTTTTCCGTAACCCAGAATATGTAAGATGACCACACTAAGTAGATATCTACCTACACAACTGATTAGCATGAAAAAATAAAGTGTTTATATACCAGTTGAAAATAGTATGGCACACTATTCAAATTTTTTGTGATATAAATTTAGAAACAGCATATTGTTATGTTCAGTAAAGATAGAGAATAAGTGAATGTGTTTGGGGGTAAATTTTGGGGGGGGCATCACTGCCCTCTGGCGGTGGGAGTAGGAGGCCCAGTCTTGCTGCTGCATTTGAACCTCCAACCCAGTGGGCCGCAGTTCCGCAGACAACCACTACACCACTGGGGCTCAGCCCTTCACTTCACACATTTTAAGGACTACATTAATAATGATAATTTCTCCCCTAAGGTGATGTTGTTACTATAACCTCCATAAATAATGAAATTTGGTAAGTAAATCCTGACCCAGTAGAATTTTTTAATATACTTTACATGCCTGTTATTGTTTCTAGAATAGTTATATTTGCTTTTTTTCATAAACTGGTGAAATGAAATTTTCCTCTACACACATTAACGATTTTGAAGCACAACTCAAACAGTGGCTGTCCTACAAAGGACCTAGAGAAGTCATATATTCCATATATTTGCATCTATGCAGGGTCATCTTAATCTATGCTGGATGATATTTATTGATTTTTGTTTTTTAAACTTTTATAGGAAAAAGATTTGAAAGAAGCAAGTATGTTTATTCAAGGGTCACATCCAATAAGATTGTGGAAACTGATACCTCTTCTCATTCGAGAAGTCCTGCTGGATTGAAATTCAGATTTTTATACTGCTGATGTTAGGTCTTCTACTATTGGCTGGCTTTTCATAGTGTACCTCTCCTTTTCAGATGGTATGTTCCCCCAAAGTTCATGCTGTCATGGCTGGGTCAAGGCCAGAAAGTTGGCAGTGTTCTTCCTTGCCCTTCTGAGTTTACTTCCCTTTACTACCCATGTTCTGCACAGGCTTATTCCTTCTCTTTGGAAAACTGTGGATAAAGAAAATGTGTTTTCTTTGTCTTCTACTCCCCTTTGTGCTGGGAATTCCTTCTATTATTTCCTTGCCCCTCCTTTCCTGAATTTTTCTAGTTTACCTGGCCATCAGCAGTTCAACATTTAATTCAACAAATATCTGTCAATACCATCAATCAAAAATTACAAGTAAATCCTAAAATTCAATTAATTATTAAAATCAGATAGCATTAAGAAAAGTAGTGGAAACATAGAACAGTATAATCCAGAGGCATATTAGAATATTATATGTATTGTAGGATCAGGAAGATGTGGCAAAAGAGGAGATGACTATTTTTGAAGCGGTAGCAGTTGGGTACTGTGCTAGTCCAGGTAGACTAGAGAAACAAACTAAAAGACATGCATATGGATATAAGGGAATGGTTTATATACAAAAGGAATGGAACATTGAGAAAGCATCCCAACCCAGTCTAGGTCAAAGTTATAAGTCCGATATTAACCCACATGCCCGACATCAGTCCATAATGTCTCCTTTCTACTTGTGAAGTCACAGGCCAGTGGGTGGAGAGTCCCGGAGCTGGCAGGGGTCCTCTCATGGCTCCTCATTTCCAGGGCTCAGGGTCCATCAACAGCATCCAGTGGTGGTAGAAGCAACTCAGCAGGGGTCTCCCTGCTTCAGTTTCTCCAGCTTCAGAAGTCTGGTTGCATTAGGGTAGAGCCATGTGGTTCCTCCTCTGGCTCCTGCAGATCCTCGGACACTGCCATCTTCTCTTGTCTGTATTTCATCATCTCTGAGACTAACTCCCAACAACTGGGGAGATAGCTTCTCATCTCCATGGGGGAAATGTCGCCAGATTTCCCAGAAGTCTCAGGAGAAAGCCATGCCCACACCGAGGCCTCATTGGCTACTCAATGGCTATCTCCAGGTTAACAGGCTAGACTCCACCCCTACATCTCAATCATGAAATTAACATAAGCACATGACCTCCATAGGTACAATGAATTTAGCTTTGTTTTGCCCTTTGAATAAATCATACTGAAACCACTGCCATCAAGTAGATGCAGATGCTATCTCTATAGGACTTCGGAACTTTATGGAAGCAGATCGTCTCTATTTTCTCCCACAGATAGTCATTGTCTCTGCAACACTAACCTTGTGGTTGGACTTATAATTTCCCAAATTTTGAGTCCTGGTGAGAAATAAGGTGATAGAGAACTCATAGACAGTTCTAGAGAAAATTGGCATAGTGGATGGAAGTGTTGGGAACAAGTGGCAGTCGGTCTGGGTGGATGATTTCAACAGCTTAAGACCATTAAAATGTTAAGTCTGCAGGCGTCAGACCCCGAGGCTGCTGCTAGGCTCCAAGTCATTAACCTCAAACTCCTTTTGCTAACTCATTGTATGCAAGACCCAGCTGTGGGGAGAGCATGACCCAGCTTTCTGAGTGCACCTGAGAAATATTCATAGATCTGGGATTGTTTCATTCATAACCTAGAGACACAGATAGACCAAGAACCCTGCATCTGATGGACATTTTTCATTCAGCAATAGCTGAGTCAAACCCCACATCCAAGGATTTTTCTTTCCTTCCCAAATGTGCTTTCTGCTTGCCCTTTGTGGTCTGTGAGACTATTCTTCAGTTTGAGAAACCAAGAACCCCGGGAAACACCAGAACAGCTGCAACATGGGTTCCTTTGACTTAGCAGTGCTTCTCTCAATTTATCCTTTTTTCTCTTGATTTTTCCTGTAAGCAACAAGGGAAAAAAAAAACATGCTTCATTTTCCAAATTTTGTTTGAGAATCTATCGTCTCAGCTAAATGTCCTAGTTTATCATGAAGAGTCATATTTCAATATACCTGTAAGATACAATTCAGCTATAACAAGAATTCCTTTTCGTACAGTTTCTAATAACATGCTAATTGTTTTATTCAGAGCTTTCACCAGCCAAGTCTCAAATGTTCATACTTTTGCCAACATTTTATGAAGATTTAGGTATTTACTACAGCAGCTTCCTACTTCTGGAAAGATTAACATTATTATTTTCCTATTTCTGTTATAGCAAATTACCACAAGCTTAGTCACTAGAACAACCTGTATTTATTGTCTTACAGTTGAGTAATTCAGACATTCAATTTCAGTTTCACTCAGATGTTGGGTCGGCTGGTTCTTTTGGAAGTTTCATGGAAAAGTCTCTATCTTGCCTCTCCTACTGTAAGTTTTTTTAATAGGCTGTTAAGTTTTGCGTTCTGACTGCATCATTCCTGTCTCTGCTTCCATCAAGATATCTCCCCTGAAGTGAATGCTTCCTGCCTTCTTTACATAAAGATTATTGCAATTGCAACAAATCCATTTGTGGCAATCATGTATTCTGGTGCCAATTTAGTGATTAAGAGTGTAGGTGTGGAGTCTAGCTTGTAAATCTGGGGATAGCCAATGAGGCCTCTGTGTGGGCATGGTTTTCTCCTGAGAATTCTGGGAAGTCTTGTGGTACTTCATAATTGGAGGTGAGAGACTTGACTTTCTCCCTGGAAGATGGTCTACCGATAAGACAACATGACAGCATGATATAGACCCTGAGTCCTGTAGACTAGAGGTGCCGTAGGACAAACAACATGGGCTTACTCTGATGGAACCAAACCTCTGGGGCCAGAGAAGCCACGTGGAGACCCCTACTAGTGCTGAGATGTTTCTAACACCAATGGATACTGTTAAGGGACCCTGGATCCTGGAAAGGAGGAGCCACGGGGAGACCCCTGCCAGTGCCGGGATGATTCTACCACCATTGGATATACACGACTCTGCATCTACTGGCATGTGATTGTTCTGGTATCATTGCATGTCCTCCCTGAGTTGGAAGGAGACTTTATAGATTAATATTGGACATATGAACTAATATTGGACCTAATATGACCTTGGACTGAACTGGGTTGGAATACTTTCTTAATGTTCCATTCCTCTTGTATAGAAACCTTTCTCTTAGATACATGTGTGTTTATAAATTTGTTTCTCTAGTCTACCTGGACTAACACAGTCTTCATCTCAAGACCCTTGATTCAATCACATCTGCAATCTCCCTTTCACCATATATGGTGAAATTTCAGGTTGGGGGAAGTATTCAGTGTATCATAGGGAAATAGCTCAAATTCTCTGTTGAAACTGTCCAATCCTCTTACTAACCAGACATAGTGCATGTGTAAAAAAGACACACAGACCCAAGTTAAGAACTATGCATACTCAATTTGCATATCCATATTAAGGAAAAAGAACAGATTTGAGATTATTGTGCAAGAATTGCAGTTCAAAGACAGCCAAAACTAATTGTCTGCTAAACAATAATGCCAGCACTCTTCAGATGAACACAAAATAAGCCATAATCGCAGGTATGACATCCACACTGTTCTGGGCATCATTGTAAATTGCTTGACATACTGATAGAGTCTGGGTGTAAGAGGTAGCTTTTTGTCCGTCAAAATACTAGAAATATAACATAATTTAATATACAGTTTGCTGGAAATCCCAAATGCCATGGTCCCTTCTCTTGAAGTGAAAATGCCTCTTAGGCTTAATCAGTTCTAACTTAGGATGTTGGTAAGTAAGGATGTTATTATGAGTGGCCAATGGGCAGCTAATAACAATGAATACAGGAATGAAGAAAATGTTCAAAAATCAATTGTGGTGATGATGGCATAATATTTATGGATGTGTTTGAGCTATTGTAAGATATGTGAATGATGTGCCAATAAGACTATTAAAAATAAAAAATACATGAATAGGTAAGTAGTCAGGCAAAATACACACCTTCATTTAGATAAACAGTGGTGCATGAGTCCTCCTGGTAATCCCTGGAGAAATGTAAATACATTAAATTATTTCCTGTCATCATTGCAAACTTACTTTTTGTCCCTTCCTTTGGGGTATAAGTTGCTTGGTTTTCCCTGGATTTTTAAAGCAGTCTGGATGTAGCAGACTACATTGTTTCCTGCTGTCTGAGGCTTGCAAAACAAACTTGAAGAGTTTCTCAAGTCAACCTGGTCTCAGTCCTTGGCTGAAAGACTGACAGTTCATCCCAAACCCTTGTTCGTGACAACCATACAAAGAGCTCGGGAAGAAAATCATTCATTTTCAAAAGAAAAGACAACAAATACAGATTTTGAAATGACCAAGACATTGAAATAAGCAAGTAAAATATTTTTAAATAGCTATTATAACTATAATGAGTTAAAGAGAAATAACATTGCTGTGAGTGAAGATATGAAATCTCAGTTAAGAGATAAAAATAACATAGTAAGTAACATCATATAAACATAACATGTAATAAATAAATTACTTTGCAAAAGAAATACAATAGCTTAAATTAAAAAAAATAATCTGAACATGTAGAATAGCACAATGCATATCAAAAGAAAAGATTAGTGACCTAGAAGTTGTAACAAGGTGTGACCAGGTGGAGGCTCAGAGTTTTAAGCCTCTCTACTCCTTTGCTTTTCCTGTCTGGCTTGCCAGAAAGAATTCGGGTAAGGGACAAAATTCAGACCAGTAACAGAAAAAGTTTGAACAGGAAGGAGTAGGTTAATTGAAGGACTACTTTGGAAAAGAGTTCAATAGGCCCTTCGCTAGCCTAAAAGTCCTGAGAAAATATACAAGCTGGGTGTTATTGATAGAAAAATTAGACTGGAATTGATCGTGAGTGTTGACTTATAGGAACATACCCAAGCTGTGAACTTTTCTAAACTAGAAGGGAGAGCAAAGATGCTGGGAAAGGAGATCAGAGGTGCAGAGGGAGCAGGAGACCAGGCCCTCACCCACCCTCAGGGGCTCTGGTTAATTGTTAGATTCTGGAGGACCCCTTGTAGGGTCATGATTGGTGAGTTTGAAGGAGACAGTGGGTGATGTAAATGCTGACATGCACACAGGGGTCTTTTGGTGTTTGACGGAAGATATGTCGGTGGAGAGAATCAAGAGGTGGGCATGGCGGGGGGAGAGGGGGCCTCTTGCCATAGCTAGGTGCTGTTTCATGGTCAGCTGGACCCATTACCCCATTACTTATACTCTTTAAATGGTGAACCTCACCCCATAGGATTTTTTGTTTGGGTAGATTTTCCACGATTGGCTGTCCTCTGTCTTGTAACTCCTCTTTCTAGGTATGTCCATCCCACTAATCCAGCACTCAGCATCCAGCACTCCACGCTGGGCTCCTGACTTAAAGTCCAAACTCAAGCAAAGGTCTATTGAATCACTCTGGGGGTTGTGAGAACATCCTTTTTTTTTTTTCCTCTTGATCATTTCGTCACGTCCAATATCTCCAGGCCCATGTGTTGAGCAGGAAGTGTGCTTGATTCTGCCCTTCCCCTTCCTTTGTGCTGCAGAGATATGTGAAGATGCCTGCGTCCACCTTTCTTGCGTGTCAAGGTTCCTGCTACATTCCAAATTCTCTTATCTCCTTTCCCTTTTGCAAACCTCTGACTACCTAACAAAAAGAAATTATTTAACTGGAAGACAGAAAGAAAACGGACTGAAAAAAGTTAAAGCCAGTCCACCTACAAATGTCATTAATATGTTCACCAGGCTAATTAAAACCAACTCAATGCTATCACAGAACAGAACTGTCACAAAATTTCCCAAACTATAATCTTGATGGAAGCAGAATTCTAAGAGTAGCTGTTTGGTTTGAACTTGTGAACCTTTTGATTAGCAATTATGCACTTAATCATTGCACAGCCCAGACCCCCAAACAGATTGTGTGGCAGCAAAGGTGGAGATTTGGATATTACATGTGTATCATCAGGGCAATAGTTTACAATACATTTACCAGAAACCCTTGCTATTCTGCTAGGTTTCTGGGATGGTTTTCCTTGGTTCTAGCTTTTCAATGTGAAAAGAATTCACGCGACAGAAGCGCTTGTATAAACTCAAGTAACTTTTATGAGGGAAAGGGAAGTTTCAGGCAATACAGTGTCTGATCGTGCACATTATCCCTGCAAAGTGTGCAAGGATGCATGGCGGGGCGTGGGAAAGTTCTAGACTAAAAATGGATGCTTCAGGGGAGCTTGAAAATCCACGTGGAAAAATAGCCTTTAGGAGGCGTCCACAGAGTGCCAAGAGTGCCTGAACCGAAAAAGGGGAAAAGGCTCATCGTTGAGAGAGTGCGGGCCCTGGAAGGGCCAGCCCACAGTGTGCACCTGCGCACGGGAGAGAACCCGCACTCTGACCTGCCCTTAGCCTGCTATTGATCTCCTCCTATCCCCACTGGCTGAGGCGGGTTGGGGGTGCTGGTTGGAGGGGTTGACGGTGTTCAGTGGCTGAGTTTATGGGCACCTGTCATATGATGTCACTGGTATACAAGCCCAGATTGCCCTTCACCTGGCCCTGGGTCTCTTGAGACTTTCGTGTGAGCATTAGATCCAGCGTTCCTTCCCAGACGTAGATGTCTAGTGTGTGTCTGCTTTCTTTATAACGCCTTTATTATGGCATAGACAGCTACGTTTTTAGCATAGGCGTTTGGGGAGACAACTCCCTCTCTCCTTAATTTTGCTGCCTTTCAACTCCAGTGGAACTTCTCGATAATATCTTCAGCGCAATATTGTATAAACCTGTTTTCACACGGCAGGGCCGAGAGAAAGCCCAGAGAGCCCGGCATGCAGGCTGGTGAGATGATTTCTCTCTCTCTCCTCGCAGATTCTGAATAACATTTCTTTATGTGACAACCCTACTCTGTGCTTCTCCAAGTAACGCTTTATTTTTGGAAAGCAAGGCCATGAAGCTCTGATAACATGATTATAAATAGGGAATCTCAGATGTTTAGAAAAAAATAAAGAGCATTAAAGCAATAAATATCCAGAAAATATGTAATAATTTTCCACTTAATTTACTTAGAATATATATTCTTATTAGAAAACAGTTTCAATGTTTATAATGTACAGAAATAGAGTTTATAATGTATAGAAATACAGCACATGTAACTCTACAACAGTGGTTCTCAACAAGCTTTTCACAGGGCTCACCTAAGACATATTTCCGGTGGTCTTAGGAATGGAGACACTGCTCCTCTATCTGTCTCCAGGCAGGGTTGCCCACATGCAGATAAGCTCACAAAAGAGTACTGGTTTGAAGACTGCTACCCATGCTTTACCATGCTTCAAGACAAAATTTCATTTATTTGTAATTAGAAATAAATATTTCACAATATATAATTACATATTGCTTTTGTGATGGATCACTATGCCTTAATTATGTTCAATTTGTAACAATGAAAATATATTCTGCATATTATGGTAACAAAATTAGTTATGAAGTAACAAAAGAAATAATTTTATGGTTGGGGTCACCACAATGTGAGGCACTGTATTAAAGGGTTGTGGCATTAGGAAGGTTAAGCACCACTTGTCTAACAGAAAAGATTACTAGTTAGTGGTCAATATTATCACAGTTACTACATTTTATGAAACATGACAAACTATTAACTAAGTAAACTGTATAAAATGAATGATATATTGCAATTCATACAGAAATATAAAAACCCCTGTAATAAAGGATATACATGAAAATTCAATCAGAACAAATATTAAGATTAAAAAATAAACAGGACAAGAGGAAGAAATAAGTACTATCCAGTCAATTTAGATTCATGGCAGTTGCTGGTCCGTGTACCAGAGAAGAACTATGAATGGTGGATGTTGGAAGTTGGTTACTCGAACTCTCTTCAGAAACAACTCGGGTGACTTAAACTTTTCATCTTTCTGTAGCAGTCAAATATGTTAAACATTTGCATCACTTAGGGACTTAATGAGTTCAGAAAAGGAATGGTAGAAAATAAAATGGTGAATCTGAATTAGTCTTTCCTTTTCAACTTCTTACCTCTTTGATACTTATAATATTGCGGTTGCTAAATCTAGATTAAAAAAAATTGTATCTTGTTTGTGTTTTCCACAAATTCTTAAAGAGATTAGCTTGCCCTCCTAGTGCAGTGTGTGTGTCCTTGGGGCTGACTTTTCTGTTCAGTGACCTTACATTGCCTCTAGACATTTCCTCATCTTTCTTTTCATCATTCAGTCTTCACCAAATCTTGCCAGTGTATGGTTCTAGCAGCATTTCTTCAATGTTAGTGGGTGCGGCTCCTGCATTATAAAAAGTAGAGGAAAAAAAACGAGACTGTCATCCAGCGTGACTGACATAGGCTAACGAAACAGCTAAACATTTAGAGAAATTTTGGGAAGAGATTAAGTTGATTTGATGCAGTATAATATGGCTTTCAGAGTAGCAATGAAGGCAATAGTAATTGTAATAAAAATACTTCCAGTGAGTCCATTCCAACTTCCAACAACCTTATTGATCTTTCAAAGATTATACATCTTTATGGGAACAGATAGCTTCATCATTTTTCCATGGCCAGGAAATAGTGAATTTGAACCAATAACCCATGGTTAGCTATCCAACATTTGTCTGATAGTTTGAACAAGGTATAGGTTGCATAGTATTAAATGCATGTGAAGGTAATATAAATCCCTGAAGAGAAGAAGTAATTACTAACCTAAGATATGATGACTCATTAGTATGGAGCAATTTTTTGGTAATTTTAATAATATCAGGATGCCATCAGAAAACATGGACATGGAGTTTTAGAATCAAAAAAGGGTAAAATAGTCATACTACATGATTTTTTTCTATGATTTTCTGGTGGATTTCAGAGAAAGGAATCAGGATACGGAGAAGAGGAACCAAATCAGCAAGAAGAAGCCTGATAGAAAACAACCTGTACTTTGCACATTACAGGGAAATGAAGACACTGAGTGGACAGCAGACTCCCAGATTAACCCCTCTGAAAGGTGAAGTTGTAGCTTGTTGAATGATTTCCTCACGGAGGCTGAGCTTCCTTCTAGTAATGGTCAAATCTATTGCTCATCCCATCAAATCCTCTGGGCTCTAATGGGAGAATGTCACAATCTTGTAAGTTTCAGGAATTATATTCAAAATTTAAATTCAAAATTTCAAACAGCTAGTTTGATGTAGGTATCTAAATATTTTCCCAGAGACTGGTTGTTGAGCAAGTGATTATGCTTCCATTGATTGAATTTTGGGAAGGGTGCAGAGATGGTACCAGGTGGCCAGGGTTCCTAGGAAATGGATGGTCAAGAGAAGAACATGTGCCTAACTTTAGATGAAACTTTAATCAATGGCCATTTAATCACTGATTAAAAAAGAGAAATATTTCTAGGCTTTAATATCAGGGTACAGCTACCAGAGTCCTTGATTGGTATGAGTGGTTATTGTGCCCAGTGACTACCTGAAAAATTCAAGTCCACCAGAGGTGCTTCAGAAGAAAGACCTGGTAATCCACATCTGAACAATTAGCCTTGACTTGACACTGTCATTGACTCAACAGCAACTAGTTATAGACCTATCATTACAGGCTTTGCACATGTAATCAGGAAACACCAGTCACTGGAAAAAGAAGTCATACGTGGTAAAGTAGAGGGGCAGTGAAAACAAGGAAGACCTTCAAAGAGATGGGTTGACATGGTGATAGCAACAATGGGCTTACACATAAAAATAATTGTGAAGATGTTGGTGGACTGGACTGTGTTTTGTTTTGTTTTATGCAGGTTCACCATGAATTGGAACATACTAAAGGCCATCTAACAATATCTATCAATGCAAAGAGGGCAGCATACCAATCTCTGTGTGTTCTCTAAGAGAAGAACATGTTTTATTTATCATTAAAATTGTTTGTTATTTGCAATTTTGAAATCCAAAAAGCTGGGTGGGAAATGGAATTGATTATGGATTCAAGCAAGACAAAATTCTGGACAACTTTAACCTTTCCTGCATTTACCATGATGATACTCACTGGTCCAGTTGTGAGGATTTTGATCACCTTTACATTGAATTGCAATCCATACTGAAGTTTGTTACCCATAGTATTCCTCAGCAAATGCTTCCAGTCCTCTTCACTTTCAGGAAGCAAGGTTGTGCCACTTGCATGTCTCAGGATGTTAAACTGTCCTGCAATCCTGATGCCATATTCTTTTTCATGTAATCCAGTTTCACAACATATGTATGTTGATTTGATCAGCATAAAGATTGAGTAAGTATGGTGAAAGGATACAACACTGATGCACTTTTCCTCATTTTAAACCATTCAGTAGTTCCTTGGTTTTGTAGCACAATTACCTCTTGATCCATATACAAGTTCCCCAGGAACACACTGAAGTGTTTTGGAATTTGCATCCTTCTCAAG
>PVJH01035095.1:0-20003 GCA_004026705.1 Nesogale talazaci
ATTGTAGCAGTACATAGACAAGAAGCTGCCAGAAAGTTCAAGCTAGATTCCGGAGAGGACATGAAATAAAGATTATCATTACTGACAGATGGATCTTGGCTGAAAGCTGAGAATACCAGAAATTGGAATCTGGATTGAAGTCACATTGATTACTCTGGATAGAATTGACATTTTCACAAAGTTAAGCCTTCCTCTCCTTTTGGTTTCTTACAACAGTCATCTATAGTTCTCTTTGTACTAGTCTTTTGTTTTTATGATTAGATTTTTTCCCTCAGAATTTCATCTTTTGTGTAACTATTGTAAATGGAACTGTTTTCTTGATTTCTTTTTCATAGTTTTCTCCATTAGGAGTATGATTGATTATTATGTGTTAATCCTGTATGTTGACACATTGACAAATATTTCAATCATTTCCAATATTTTGTCAAGTCTTTGTCAAGCATAAAATTACATAATTTCTAAATAGTGAAAGTTTCACTTTGTCACTCTGGATTCCCCTTTGATCTCTAATGGTTCTGGCTAAGATTTTCAGCACAATGTTGAATAAGAGTAGGGATAAAGAGTATCCTTGCCTGGTTCCTATTCACAGGGGGAATGCTTTCATGAAGCTGTTCTCAGTTGAATGCAATGTTGGCCTATGATTTTTCATATATGACCTTTATTGCCTGTAGAAATTTCCCTATATACCTCTTTTGTTGAGTTTTGAAACCAGGATTTGCTACCCAATATTGCCTTTTCTCATTGGTTGATATGATTATGTGGTTCTTATTTTTTGTTTTGTTTATATTATATTTTAAAATTATTGCTTTTTCCAACAATGAACAATTCTTTTGTGCCTGATCTGAATCCCACTTGATTATGGTGTATTTTTTTCATGGTGTATTTTTTGTTTGTTTTTGTTTTGTTTTGGGGGATATCACTGCCCTCCGGTGGTTGTGGGAGCTACCCAGCCTTGCTCCTGGAGAGCCGCTGCTTGCTATGAACCGCCAAGCCCATGGACCACAGTCCCGCACTCAACCACTATGCCACCGGGGCTCAGCCCATGGTGTATTTTTTAAAAATACGATTATTGTTGAATTCTATTGGATGAAATTTGTTGAGAATTTTTGTGTCTAAGTTCATAAGATTTTCTGTTTGTTCAAATCTTCTTGTTCTCAATTTCAGTGCAACATAGGTTGTTCCTCTTAAGAGTATCCGATGCAAATCTTAGATTTTCTTCAGATTCCTCTGTTCTTTTTGTTGATTAAATCTCTTATCAGTGTATGTAACAGACCTGTCTTCAAACTCACTATTTTCATTTTCCATTTCTTTGATTTTTAATTTTTTTTCATTTCTTTGATTTTATCACTGCTCTTTTACCATGTTGTCTAATTTTGTTATAGGTTATTTATCTTCTGGAATTCTACTTGTAGAGTTTCCAGTTTTTCCTCTTTTTTTTTCTGTTTTTCCCCTTGAACAACTCCTTCATTCATCAAAAGTACACGAACATCATTCTTCTGGTATTTTGGTAGTTCCAGAGCCTTGTCTCAAGCATATTCCTTTGGATCTCTCCATTGTTCATTTATAAGTGTCTGTTTGTTTTGTTTTTATTTCTTGCTTTGGCATGTGTTAACAGCAACTGATGGCTATTTCCACAGCATTGTGGGGTAGTGATTCATGTTCAAATGGCTGCTAGGTGTGATCTAGTTGACCTTTGTCTTATTCATCACAGTGAAGCCCTGAGTCTTAGACACTGGGTCACAAGAATAGCTGGACTTTCTTTACTGGGGATCTGGGGTGGGTGAAAGGGTTACCTTTATGTTATAGTTACTGTGCAAAGATATACAGCTATGTGATTCACCTCAAATTATGGGTAACTATGGGATAATAAGAATTTTGAAACACATAATTATACTCTGGCAGAACTTGTACATAGACTGGAATGCTATTATTCGGAAAGAGTAAGAGGTCATTCTTTGTTTATAATCAGGAAAAGTGTGTGTGTCAAGTATACATCTTTTCCCCCACCTTTATTCAATCTGCATGCTGAGCAAAAAAATCAGGGAAGTTATGCTATATGAAGAAGAACAGCATCAAAATTGGATGAAGGCTCTTTAACAACTAGAGCTATACAGCTGACACTTTCTTGCTTATTGAAAGCAATAGAACTTGACCCATTTACTGATGAAAATCAAAGTAACAACCTCCAGTAAGGATTGCACCTCAATGGTAACCATGTAAAACTTCTCAATAAATAACATTATGATGAATGGATAAAATTAAGTTCTCAAGGAATTCATTCTACCTGTATCCACACCAACACTCATGGAAAAGACAGTCAAGAAATCAAAGATTGTGCTTATTGGGCAAATCAACTGCCAAAGACTGCTTTCAAAGTGCTAAGGAGTAAAGATGTCACTTTGAGGGATAGGGTGCACCAGACCCAAGTCATGATATTTTCAATATTCCTCTACATGCAAAAGATTATCAATGAATAAGGAATATTAGCAAATAAAAGTATTTGAATTATGGTGCTAGAAAAGAATGTTGAATAAATCATGTACTGCTAGGACAAAGAGCAAATTTGTCTTGGAGAATAAGCAGGCTGAATGCTCCCTTGCAGCGAGGATGATGAGACGCCATCTCACATATTTGAGTGTTCTATCAAGAGAGACCAGTGCTAGAAAAGGACACCAAGATCACAAGGTAGACTTGCTCACTGCCCTGTAGTCCATTCCAACTCATGGTGATCTGAAAGCACCGAGTAGGCTTGCCCTTGGGGATTTCAGAGACTTTCAATCTTTAGGAGAGGAAACAGCTTCATTTTTCTCCTGATGAGTGGTTGGTTGGTGGGTTAGGATTTGTGCTTAGCAGTTGAGTGTGTAGCCCACTATGCCGCCAGAGGAACATAAGATATTCGGAGAAATCATTAGGAACCCTGGTGGTGTAGTGGGTTGCTCATAGGAGGGTCAATCCACCTGGCACGCTAAAAGAAAAAACGAGGCATTTGCTCCCATAAAGATATACAGCCGTGGAAATGCAGAGAGACAGATGTACTCTGTCATCATTGGGTTACTATAAATGAGAATTGACTTAATGGCAGAGAGTTTGGCTTTTGAGTTTTAGGGGAACCCTGTAATAGACATTCATGGATTTTTAATAATGTTTGCAATTACTGACCTTGCCAAAACTTTCAGAGTCTATGTCATTTGGTTCCTCTTTCCAAATTCCTCAAAAAAGGAAAATCTGTTTATTCTGCCTAATGCAAGGTGATTATACCTGGACCCATCCTTTCTGACCAACAGGTCTGTGTTTGTAGTATAACAATGGCTTCCTCTGATAAAAATCCTCCCATGCCACTCTAGTACTTTTCTTCAAGTTCAAATATCACACCAGAACTTACTTGGGCTTGTAGCACCAGATTTTTAACTACTCTCCCTACTAATCTCAAACCACAGACCAAGTTCAAACCCCCATGTTGGGGTCCTGGTACTTCTTATCCCCTTGTCTAGGATTTCCCCCATCTATCATTCTTTCCGAAGTTCTCAGCTTCAACCTCAGAGGTTTCCCCTGTTGTTCTATTCCATAGAGTTCTATTTGTTTCTTTTCCTCCTTCATAGCCCTTACCACAATTTGTTATCCTAGGCATAATTTTTCCATTTAAGCTTTTAATAACCATTAATTGTTTTTATTTTCATAAATCATATTATAGTGGGTTCTTACAACAATCAGCACATTTGCACATATATTGGCATCAACAGTTCCAAAACACTTTCTTTCTGCTTGAGTCCTTGATGTCATCTTCTGCTTTTTCCCTCACCTACCCACCCTTGTGAACTCTTGATGACTTATAAATTATTATTATTTTCATATCTTATACCATCAACTGTCTCTCCTCACCCATGTTTCTGCTTTTTGTCCCCGCCGCCCCCCCCCCCATGTAGGTGGATGTGCATGTGGTGGTGGGCTTGCACATCAATCATTGCAATTGGTTTCCCCTTTCTCCCCCTTCTCTTCCCACCTTCCCCCTACCCTAGTGGTATCACTACTCTCATTATTGGTCCTGAGGGATTTATCTGTCCTGGATTCTCTGTGTTAAGAGTTCTTATCTATGCCAGTGAGCATACTCTGGTCTAGCCAGATTTGTAGGATAGAACTGGGATCGTGATAGAGGAAGTATTACAGAACCAGAGGAATGTTATGTGCTTCATCAGTGCTATACTATACCCTGGATGACTCATACCTTCCTTGTGATCCTTTGTGAGGCGATGTCCAGTTGTCTACAGATGGATTTTGAGTCTCCATTCCAATAGCCCTTGTTTGTATCAAACTGGTTGTTTGTTTTAGTTCTTCTGATACCTGTTATCATAGGTTTATTTTGAAGATTATTTTTAAATCTTTGTTTATCACCCTCTCTAAACCATATTCTTTTAGAAAGCTGATATTATGATGCCCATCTGAAACTTATAACATATGTAGTCAATGATAAATGATGCATGAATACTTGGATTGAATGAAAGATGGTTGGTAGAGGGACACTCTTACCTATCAGGGCAATTCCTCAAAGAGAGAAACTGTACATTAAATCAAACAATATCCAGCACATGGACATGGAGACAATTAACTGACTGAGCAAAGACCCAAAGATAAAATTGCCACAATTCTTACCAAAGGATAATGAGCATTCACTCTATGTTTCTTTGAAAAATAATAAAATCCTACAGTATTTCCTGGAGAAAAGTTGATAACAATGATTTCTTGGTTCTTGTTCCTTTTTTAAACTTATATATGCCAATAATTGAGTTAGATATGTTTGTAATAAAATGAATAAATAAAACATAGAGATAAAATAACTATTTAATCTACCTTGCAAATCTGACTGGACTGGGGGATGTACTCTGGTAAAGATAGCAGCTGTAAATAAGGCATGTTCAGGACAGATGATCTCTTCAGGACCAGTGGTGAGAGTGGTGTTAATAGGAGGGTAGAGGGAAGGTGGTGTAGAAAGGTGGAACCAATTGTAGGAATCTATATATAACCTCCTCCCTAGGGTATGGACAACAAGGAAGTGGGTGATGGGACACATCAGGCAGTGTATGATATGACAAAATAATGATAATTTGTAAATTATCAAGGGCTTATGAGGGAAGGGGAATGGGGAGGGAGGGGAAATATGAGGAGCCAATACCAAGGGTTTAAGTAGAAGGAAGATGTTTTGAGATTGATGATGGCAACAAATGTACAAATGTGATTTGCATACAATAGATGTATGTACTGATTGTGATAAGAGTTGTATGAACCTCCCAATCGAATGATTTTTTAAAAATTATTAAAACACAGAACATTTCTCAGTTGCTGGAAGGCCAAAGAGAGTGAACCAGTAGCCATTAATGAAGTGGCTGCATAATTAAACTGGAGTCTTCATCCTTGAAGATGACACAAGGAAAGATTGGAAAGTGACGTGTGTGTTCATTTAATTTCAGGCCTGTTCCTAATTATGTTAGAGGAGATAACTTCCTCTGATACCTAAATGACTATTGAATTTCTATGACTGGAAAACTCAGGCCTAGGCCAGAATAGATTCATTGTGTCCAGGCTGCAAACTCGAGCAGCATGTGTTGGCGGAGATCCATCACATCAACCCTTTCTCCTTATAGTGGGTTAAAAGCATCCTATAAAATTCACGGCCACCTGGAAACTCAGAATGCTATTGCATTGGAACTAGAGTCTCTTTAGATAGAATTAAGGTCAGGAGTAAAACGAAATCAGAATACATTATAGACAGCTATAAATCCAATGAAAGTATCCCTATGAGAGACAGAACCAATATATATGGAAGATGACTGAAAGATAGCAACAGGCTGGAATGATGCATGTACAAGCCAAGGATTGCTGTCAACCCCCCGAAAGTAGAAGAGAGGTGTGGGGCAGATTGTCCCACAGAGCCTTCAGGAGGACCCAACCCTGTTGACACCTTGATTTCTGACTGCAGTCTGCCTGAACTGTGATACAGTAACTATTGTTTTAAGGCACCAAGTTTGTGCTATTTGTTAAGATGCCTCAAGGGAACTGATAGTGTTTCAGACCTCAGTCAGTTCATAGGAGATTATTAGAAGAGGGCTTCCTGAAAGCAGTTTCTTTTCACCTCCTAGCAGGTCTTGTGACAAATGGAACTAATATTGCAGAAAAATCCACAGTCATTCAACCTATGATACAGCTGTAAGAATGAGACCAGTGGCCTTGTCTTCCACCCTGAACCAGTATGAACTACGGAGTCATCACGGAAAACTACACTGCCTAGGACCATAGCATAAGTAAAAATAAAACATGCATTAGTAGTGTACCTATTTTCTTTCTTTGATTAGTTATTATATAACAATCTACGTCTATATTCCATGTAGTTAGGGCAATTTATTGAGTCAGCTCAGATGTCTGTGAAACACCCTCTTTACCAGTCCCTTTTTATAGTCTAGTATTTCCCAGTGTATCAGTCAAATGCCTGAAACGCTTACATCTAAAAAATCTAGCGCCTGCCCTTTGGCCTTTCAGTTATATAATCTTATAGTGAACTTGGATTCAAACAAGAGGGTTACCACTCTTCTCTAGGATCCACCTTCCAGAAGGCTTCATGTGTCACAAATATATACACACTCTCATAACTCATAGTGAGCAGGTACCAGGAATAATATTTTCCATGTCTCTTGCATTTAACCTCAAAGCATAAGACAAGTACATTTGACCACCATGAAAATTTGGCATTTTACCATTGAAAAATATTTCTTTGGAACATGATGAGGATTTAAGTGACAGAGGAATTTGAATAAGAGAAAAGCCCAAATGATTTATGTTAAATCCTCCCTCTCAGATAACATGAGTTGAATAATTCTGCATAATAGTGTTTGTATGTATACTCAAATATTTTGTTTCGGTTTGTATTCCAATTTCTGGTTCCATATTGGTACATGATTTACAACAGTTGCTTTTCTTACTGAGGAATATTTTACCATATTAAACAATTCATATGATTCTTAAGTTTATATAATGTAGATTTCCATGTAATACTGTAGATTTCAATATAATAAAATCACATTATGATGCTTTTATTTTCTTAGGCTGACAACTAGATAAATACTTTGTCATAAAATTATGATCTTCCACATGTGTTTTTATTTTATCATGTTGCATGGACATTTGTCAAGATAGGATGATAGAACATATTGTACAAAATAGTTTTTCAGTCTTATTTATAATTTTACAAGTATAGAATAAAGTGGTTTGTTAATATCTGGGTAAACATCATTTGATCCATGCAACAAGTGCCTCAATAATTATAAATATCTCCTTTATAGCACTGTATCTTCTCATTACTTTTTCTCTCAATTCTGACTCCTAATTATAGCAATTGTCCATAAGCCTTACAAATGAGTTTACAAAATATGAGACCAACAGCAAAAGGCATTCTATCATGACAACATTTGGAGAGACTGTTCACCTGCTGGTAGCTGATATTTTGTATAAAGGGGACTCAGAGAAGCCCTGTTGATTTAATGCAGACTGCACAGAAATACAAAGCATCATGTACAAAAATGTTACTTGGATTGCAGTCACTTTTATACTTTTGTCTCATGCTGTGTAAGGAAGAGTCATTCCATGGCACTCAAACCATCTGATTCTAGTTATTTTTACACACATAGAAAGGAATGCTGGTGACATAGCAGATAATGCACTGGGCTGCTTACGCCAAGGTCAGCAGTTCAAGCCCACCAAGAGCTCCACTTAAGAAAGGGGAGGTTTTCTGGTCCAGTAAAGAGTTGCAGCCTGAGAAACCCACAGGAATCATTCTACTCCCTCTTATAGGATTTCTATGAATCAGAATCAACCCAGTGAAAGTGCGCTTCAAACATTTTTATTTGATAAGATAAAATAACAATCAGTTTCACACCTTTCCATCTATCCCTAGAGTTTCTCACAATTACATGTGTTTCATTTCACACCTGGCAACTAAACATAACCATCTTTTTTATCTCCGTTGACTACCCACAACAATTTTTCTTTAGTTAAATTTTTTATTTATAATTCTACATTGATGTGATCATATGATACTTTATATTTTAGGTTTTTTCATTGCTCATCATTGCTGAGAATTTAGGGTAAAATTATTTCCCATAATTTTTTGTGATTGCTCCCACTCTTGGTACCATAATGTGTTAGTCCAGATAGACTAGAGAAACAAATTCATAAACATGCATAAGTGACCAGATTTTAAGCGGGACACCATTGACCTGGGGGGAGGGGGGGAAGAGGGTTCTTGATTAAAAATTTGGTCTATATGGAGCAACAAAAATGTTCATAGAATATAAAAATAGAATTGTAATATATTTATTTTAATTTTAAAATGCTGTGGACATTGTTAAATTGCTAAAACGTGGGGCACCTGGTCACTTTAAAAAGGTTTATATACAAGTGGAATGGAACATTGAGAAAACATCCCAAACTAGTCCAGTCCCAAATCATAAGTCTGATATTAGCCCTTTTGCCCAAGATCAGTCTATAAAGTCTTCTTCTGACTCATGAGTCATGTGCAATGACACCAGGACGATCACAGGCCAGTGGGTGCAGAATCTTGCATATCCAGCAGCAGTAGAAGCATCCTGGCACTGGCAGGGGTCTCCCCATGGCTCCTCGTTTCCAGGGCTCAGGGTCCATCAGCAGTATCCAGTGGTGGTAGAACCATCTCAGAGCTAGCAGGGTTCTCTCTGCGGCTTTTCCGGCTTCAGAGGTCTGATTCCATCAGGGTAAGCCCACATGACTTCTTCTCCTGCTCCTCCAGTTCCGCGCATGCTGATTTATTTCCCCATCATCATATATAAATATGTTCATCTATGTTTATACCTGTATTTAGACCTCTGTAGATGCCCTTTGCCTCCCAGTTCCTTCCTCTATTTCCTTTTACTTTCTTCTTCTCCCACTATCATGTCCATCCTACATTTGAGTTTCAGCAATTTCTCTGTTATATTACTCGTGATTAATCCCTGTCAAGTCTGTTATACCCCCCTTGCCAATGATTTTGGATCACTTGCTGTTCCCTGATTCCTGGGATGGATAACACCACCTTCTTCCCCCCACCTCCCCATCTCCCATGTCCACCCCCCCTCCAGAACCATCAGTCCCATTGTTTTCTCTTCCAGACTGTTCATCCAGCGTATCTCATCTAGATAGACTTGCAGAGATAATAATATTTACAGAAAAACAAAACATCCCTAGATAAAGTGACAAAAGACAGCACAACAATGACAACAAAAAAACAATGTCCAAAAAAATACAGAATAAGTAAAATAATAATAATAATAATAATAGTAACAAAAGATAAACCTGTAAATAATTCAAAGTCTGTTCATTGACCTCCGGGAATGTCCCCTGGTTGAATCTGATGGGTTGCCACACCCTGGTCCCAAAGTATATCCTTGGCACTCCCTCAGGAACTCCATGTTCTGTCCCTTCTGCTGCTGTGCTGCACACCCTTGCCTCTGTGTGGTAGGGTCAGACCGGATGCCCTCCCTATCCTGTTTCTCCAGTATTGTCCCCATAGGGCCTTGGGTCAGTAAGGGAAGCCATATTTCATATGGTCCTCTCTATACATTGGCTGTTCTGAGTGGTGAGATGTCCTTGTCCGAGCCAGGATTCACTCCACTCTCTTTTCCTCCCCCTTCATTTGCGCTCATGTGCTCTGGTCAGACATGAAGGCCCTGCAAGCTGCAGCCTCTGTGCTGACCTCCAGAGCAAACTCCCCTGGGGGGACGGTCAGCTGTCCAAGTAGTTGGGATTGGGGATAGACCCTCAGACCCCTCCACTGGTTCCCGGGTCTGTGCCGTCATTCTGCATTCACATGCTGGAACACTGGGTTTAAGTTTGGTTCCTCTTAGTTTCTCTGCAATTAAAAATAAGTTTCATAGGCTCTTCTGACATAATTTGATCTTTTCTGTCTTTTTAATTACATTTGCTTCCTTCACGAATGATGTTATTGATGTCATCCCACAGCTCATCAGGTCTTCTGTCTTTAGTGTTCAATCTATCAAACCTGTTCTTGAAACATTCTCTAAATTCAGGTTGGATCGATTCAAGGTTATATTGTAGCTCATGTGGACTTATTTCAATTGTTTTAAGCATACATGTGAGCCATTGATGGTCTCTTCTGCAGTGGGATCTTGGTTTGGTTTTAGCTGCAGATATTGAGCTTCTCTATGGTCTCTTCCCACAGATGCAGGCAATTTGATTTCTGTGTATTACAGCTGGAAAAGTCCAAATTTATAGTCAATGATTATGCTGTTGCAAAAAGGTATTTGCAATGAAGAAGTTGTTGGTCTTTTCAAATTCTATCATTGAATCGCCAGCTTTGTTCTTATCACCATGGCCATAGTTTCCAGCCACTGTTCCTTTCTTTTTGTTTCCAACACTTGCATTCTAATGACTGATAATTATGAATGTATCCTGATTGAATGGTTTATTGTTTAGTCATTTATCACTAGCTTTAGTAGTTGATGCAATAGAATCCACAAAAGACACTCTGTGTTTATGATCGAAAGTGGAAGAAACTCAGTTAAAATTCACCGCACTCAGAATCAGAGTCCTCTCCTGTTATACTTTTACAACGGCCAATAAACGAATTATGCACAGGTGTTGTATATTCTCCATAAAGAAAAGATGATTATATAAAAATCTAATCACAGAAGTGCTTCACAAAAATGGCTGGGAAATGGAAAACAATTGCTCTTATCAAAAACAGTGTTCCTTGTGCAAAAACATTATTGTTCAATAGAGTAAAAAAAAAAATAACCCTCTACATCTCCTCTTGATGCCACCACAAAGATTATCATAACCTGGTATATGCAACCTGTGCAATCCCCTGCCTTTGCTTTGGGTAGGATTATGAACATGATGGCCTTAATTTTGTGATTATGTGTTATATTACAAAGGTGAAGGTCTTACATCGGTTCACTTTGAGTTCTCCAAAATGGAGAACTTAATCATAAAGAAGTCCAGTAAAAGTACAGTAAAAGGTGCTGGTGGGTTCTGTGTAGGGCTGCTAATCATTGAAGGCTTTGCATGAGAAAGATGAGACTTTCTACTCAAATAAAGAGTTACAGTTTTGGGGGCTGAGCCCCGGTGGCGTAGTGGTTGAGTGCAGGACTGTGATCCACAGGCTTGGCGGTTCAAATCCAGCAGCAGCTCTCCAGGAGCAAGGCTGGGCCTCCCACTCCCACCAGAGGGCAGTGATGCCCACAAAAGAACAGCAACACACACAAAAAAAGTTACAGTTTTGGAAATCTTGAAGGGAAGTTCTACTTTGTCCTATAAAGTCACTAAGGCTTAGAATCAACTTGATGATGCTGACTCTTGTTTTTGAGATTTTTTTTCAAAAACCAAATAGGCTATGCCATGAGACTGACTTCTAGAAGCTGAAAGAGGCCACTGGACAGTGACTTATCTAACATTATTTTAAATGTCATACATTCTTGTGGGTATTTTACATACTGTATAGGATCCTCGAAGTTGATTTACAAAGGCCCATGTCTTTTAAGTCTTGGAGAATATAGAAAGTCATTAAGTACTCATGAAGGAAGAGAAAACCTCAGAAGTAGATATCAGAGTGCTATAAAAGTGGACATATTATTATAATCTATTTCTCATAGCTATCAGGTACATTCTAATCATCTATTTTTCAATATAGAACTCAAGCAATACTGGTTTGGGAATAAATCCTGGAGACAGCCCTTTAATTATAAAATCACGTGGAAGATGGTGGCTGAGTTTTTGGGGGTCCTGATTGAAAGTTTCATTTGCAAACTGATGAATTCTTAAAACTTCCCTTCGTCTCTCTCTTCACATGTATATGAGATCTCTACCAGGGTGAGTAAAAAATAACTGTTTTGAGGTAGTTCACACATGTATAGGTTTATTCCAAACAAACTATGCTGATGCATGTCTCTGCCACCAGTGGATACGTTCTGTCATTGTCTTAACCTCATTAGCGCCCTTCAAAAGTCCGATCAAACAGTGGCTTCTGCTGGGACACAAATTCAAGGCAGCAAGGTTGACTCAGAAGGTTTGGGCACCTGCTTTTAGGACTGCTAAAGGACAAGCATGACAGATCTTTTAGAAGGAAACAGGGCCCGCATGGGAGCTCATGATAGAAAAGTTCTAAGAAATTTGAACATTGCATTGGTGAAAAGTAGTCTAGGAAAGTTGTGCAAAACACTTCGTTTTTCCAGTTACAACAATGAACTTGCTCATTCGTACAGTAGATTTTTAATAGGAAGCCTTCCCTCATACATCCTACAGCTAATCTTGCCCTTTAGATTATATTTTTGTTCCTGAAACTCAGAGAACATGGGAAAGGAACATGATTTGAGTCCCTTGTGAAGGCTCAAACTGTCCATGTGCTCTGATACAAATTGAAGAGCTCAGTATTCTTCATCAAAATGATTAGAGTGATGAACACACTGCCTATAGAAGCATGTGGGCTATGTTGAGAATAATAGCTTGACATTTAAATATTTTTGTTTATTAAAATTGTCTCTGATTTTGCAAGCAATACTTTGTTTAAATCATTTTCTTGGGAGGCTTTTACAAACCTTATAACAATCCATGATTCAATTGTATTGAGCACACTTGTACATATGTTGTACAAGTATGTTGCACATACTTGTACGTATGTTGCCATCAACATTTCTAAAACATGTTCTTTCTACTTGAGCCCTTGAAACCAGTTCCTCTTATTAGCCTTCCCTGCCACACCCTCCTTCCCGCATGAGTCCTTGATCAATTATATATTTGTTATTGTTATTTCATGTCTTACACTGTCCATTGCTTCCCTTCACCCATATTGCTGTTATTTTCCCTCTGGGGGGTGGGCTATATAAACAACCTTGTAAGAGGTTCCCCCTTCTCCCCCTTCCCACCTCTCTGCCCCCACATTCCCTTATCCTCATGATATCATTATTCCTGAGGGCTTTATCTGTCCTGAATTCCATGTGTCAAGAGCTCTTATCTGTACCAATGTGTGTACTCCTATCTAGCTGCATTTATAAGGCAGTGGGAATAAGGGGTTTGGGGAAGAAGCATTCAGGAACTAGAGGAATGATGTGTGTTTCATCAGTGCTATACTGCACCCTGGCTAAATTGTCCCTTCCTTGTAATTCTTCTCTGGGGGCTGTCCAGTTGTCTACAGAGGGAATTTGGGTCTCCACTCCAACTCACCTCTTGCATATCGATAAAATTGTTTGCTTTGGAACTTTTGATACCTGATCACTCAGGCTGGTGTGTTTCTTCCATCTAAGTTCTGTTGCTTCCCCAATAGATGGCCACTTGTTAGACTTCAAACCTTTAAAGCCCCAGGTACTCTATCTTTTGAGAGCCAGGCACCATCCAGTTTCTTGCACTGCATTTGTAGCAATATTTTTGACTTAGTCTTGAAATACACACTTAAATGAGGCTTAATCATAAAGATCTGTTTCAAGAAAAGACAAAAGAGTAAGGATGGAATTCGATCTCAAAGAGTCTGTTAGTTTTCTGTGACCGCCCTCACAAATCACCACACATGGGTGGCTTACAGCAATACACATTTATCTTCTCCCAGCTCTTGAGGACACAGCTCCTCAAGTAATATTGTACAGATTGCCATGCTCCCCCTAAAGGATCTAGGGGAGACTCCTTCTTGGCCACTAACTCGATTTTCTGGCTCTGTGGCCACATCACTGCCAACTGTCTACCCAACTTCTTATCACCTAAACTCCAGTTTGTATCTCAAATCTGTCCCCTACTTTTCTCTTAGAAGAATATTTGCTATTGGGTTCAGGGCTTCCTCAGATATTTCAGGATGATCTCACCTCAAACTCTCTAATTACAAGACTAAAGGGCTTTTTCCCCCCAAAATAAACTAAGATTCACAGAACCCAGGATATGAGCATATGAACGTAGATTTTTTTGGACATGATTCCATCGTTACATTGCCTCTTTTTGTTATAATTCGTACATTAACATAACTTTGAATGCTGGTATTCAAACATAATTTTCAACATATAATAGCATTATTATCAATGAAGTGGAAGTATATAATTGTATGTTTTTCCTTTATAAATAATGTTGCAATGAACTCATACCTATATCTGATTAGTATGTCCTTTCTTGGAGATCATTTTCTCTAGATATATTTGAAGAAACAATCAAACAGTTGACCTCAACACAAAATTATGAGTGCTATTTCACACTTTGTAAATGTGTTGTTAAACTACTTTCCAAAGGTCTCTAAAAACTTGCCATCTGCTAGTGATGAGTGACTTTGCCACCTTCTCGTCACCATTTGACAGTGTCATTTCAACTACTATTACACATTCAGGCTTCTCCTTGAGTGGGGAGAGGGATAGCAAAGAAAGTACTTATTTGATCCTTTCATTTCTCTTGCTTTTAGGTAATCATGGAGAAAATTAGCTACATTGTGTTCAGGCCACACTTTGCTTAACACATTTAATTTAAAGAGAGTCTAATAGAACAGAACTTCTAATCAGGGTCGTTTTTTTTTTTTACCACATGAAATCATTGGTTCCATGAATTCCCATTTTCATTTTCATAAATTACTTTTTAGTTATTTAATGACTTGCCAATTTCTGTACGGAAAAAAATCACACGTTATAGAGCAATGTTCTCTTTGGGCTCTCCTCATCACAGTGTGTTTGGAGCTTTCCCTTCCACAGAGAGCAGGCAATGCGGAGAGGGTAAGGCCTTTTACAGCACTTCCTGACGGAGAAGGAAACTGGGTGGAAGGTTGGCAGTTCCAACGGTCAATCCGCCAACTGCTGGACAGGTGCAAGGTGCGGAAGCCTGCGACCATGCGGATTCCCAGGCTTGGAAACTCCCTGGACCCTTCTAGCCTGCCCTCGAGGATCACTGGGGCCTGGGTCACAATGGCCAACTAAGTATGAGAGCTCTGCTCAAATGCCTGTTCCCTGACGGCCCTGGGTGTTCTTTCATTTAACGTGTAACAATTACCCAATCCAAACCGCTACCAAGCCAGGAAACGAAGCCTTTACGTTTAAATCCGGAGAAGCGTGGTTGGTTAGAGCAGTCCAGCAGTTGTCACAACCTGCATTTCTGGTCCTTTCTAGCCTCCTAGCCCAGGTGCCCCAAAGTGAACTTCGAGCAGATTTCCACCCCCCAGCAAGGCCTCCCTCACCGGAGTTGCCCAGGGAGAGAGCCCTCAACAAAGCCACATCTTTGGTCGTCCTTTCTTCTGGCTCATGAAAGATGTCTCTTCTAAGGTTCCAGACCCAAACCTTGGGACAGCTGGTCCCTCCACTTTTGTCTGCCCTAAGATGAACACCAACGTTCTGTTAGAGCTCTTCCCCTTTCATTCTCTTCCTCTTTATCTCAAAGTGCAGCTCGCTCGCTCTCCCCTCTCTCTCCTTGCCTTCACATCTGCCTATCCGCCGTTCCCCAAAGCAACCTATTAAGGGAAAGAAGGAAGGCGAAAAGAAAGAACTAAGCCCAGAGAACACCAGGAGGGAGGAGGTGGGCTGCGGCCCAACCAAGGGGAGCTGCGGCAGGCAGCGGCGCGCTGGGAGCGGCGGGCGCCGTGGCCGAGGCGGTGGCGGCGGGGACACTCGGAGGGAGGGTGGCTTCTCCCGCCCCACGCCCAGTCTCCGAGCCGGATGTACAGAGAGTCACGTCTGGATGCCGAGAGCCGGGCGCCGTTTCCCCCTGGCTGGAGTTCTTCTGGAGCGAAAGCCCGCGACTGCGAGCCACAGGAGTTGAACCCCACTCGCAGGCTGGTGGAGAAGGTAGCCCAGGGTGCCCAGCCCCGCCACCCGCAGAGCCCACGCGCCGGCGCAGCCAGGGGGGCGCGGGAGGGCTCAGGTCGCCTGGGTAGCCTGGGAGGGCGGCGCCCTAGCCCCTCTAGGACTGGTGGGTCCTGGGTGGGAGGGAGAAGGCCTTTCCTTTAAGGGGCTCTTTCCCTGAAACTGCCATCTGGCTGTTTGGGCGCCTCAGGGTGCTTATAACTCGCCGCCTGAGTCGGGTTGCTCTGGGAATGGAAGCGGTTGGGAGCAGCTCCCCAGAGGGTAAAGTGGGGGCGCCATGGACGCGGGTCCCACGGAAAAGACGCCCCCAGGCAAGTGTCACCCAGATCTCCATCACCCTTGTAGATCAAGGGGGAGAGGGGGGAGAAGGAGGGAAGACACGTGGGGAGCAGTGCGGGATGTTTCCTGTGCCCCAGAAGGGCTGGGCGTGACGCCCTGGCGCCCTAATGCATCCTCATGCACCCCCTGTCCCACCCCAAATGTCTGGTGTCAGCACATCCCCTCTAGGGTCTTGTGAGTGTCTGGAGGTCCTAGTCCAAATCCACTGGGGCAAAAGCTGCCTCCCTTGGAAGTTTTCTTCCATTTCCTTCTAGAACCTGGGCATTGAAGGGAGTGAGGGGCATCGCGTCACACCCGCCGGGAGTAATACCACCGGGGAATTTTTCCAGACAACTAAAACAATGACCAGTTTGTCCCTAAGAACCATAGGGGTGCATCCCATTCACCCCGCCTCCCACATTGCACCTTTCGCGGTAAGTAAGGTTATTTAAGGAAGTGTCCGTTTGTGCTTAACTCTGATGCGTGAGCTTCCTGATTTGAGCAACCCAGGTTCTCCCGAGATGGTATCTCCAAGTGCATGGAGGCTGACTGCATTCTGTACAGTGAGTTCTCTCTTGTGCGATGAGTAGGGTCAGGGAGGGGGCGGCAAGGTGCCCAGGAAAGCCCTCTTTGAATGGTGTGTGCCTCTTTGCTAGAAGAGTTTGAGAATTCTGTGCAAATGGAAATGTGAGAATTATCTCTAGCCCCACCTTACATCGTTTGGAGATTTGACTGAGGGATTTGTTTACCCTACATGCTGTCATCAAACAGGGGCAAAAAAACTACATAAAATGTCCAGAGGGCCCTTGAAATTGCAAGAGCTTTATGTTACAGAAATCCACATTTGGAATCTGAGTGTGAATTCTCCCTAGTGGTCATGAGTGTTTGCTGTTGTTTTGTGTTTCTTTTGATTTTTGTGCCAACAGGACTGCCTTGTGGCAACATTTCATCAATAGAATTTCTCAGATTCAATGTCTGAGTCGTATTTTTCCAATTTCTGAGTGTGTCGATGGCATCTAGTTGCTGAACTATTTCTCACTGCACTAGAATTTCTAGCCACTGCTGTGGAGTCAGGGCTGTTTCCTTCACGGAACAGATTTTGTTTCGTGTGAGTTAGTAAATCTGATAGCCTTCAAAGATATTAAAAAGAACGGTAACATCCTCCCCTGAAAGGAAGCCAGGAAGTTTCTTCTTTATTTGCTCAGGGTGGGCGGGTGTTGAGGCACAGCTTTCAATTTCATAAGAGGTGGTTTATGCTTCCTTTGCTGAGGCTGTTGTGTGACTTCAGCTCTTAGTGACCCAGTGAGACAAAGCAGAGCCACCCCACAGGGTCTCTGAGGCACACATCACCAGGTCCGCAGAGAAAGACACCTGTGAAAGCCCCGCTGTAACAAATAAAATCTCAAGAAAGAGCATGCACCAGCACACTTGGCCCTGCCCAGCTAGTCTGACATTGTGAGTTCTGTGAGAACATTTTATTATTCCTGAAGAGCCTTTGTTTTGCTACAGACCACTTTGAAAGTCGTATGGAAATCATGAAATCTGAAAAACAAACAGAATCCTTCCTGCCAATTCAAGGGCTCACAGTCTCTTTGATACCAAACCACCCACCGTCCACACATCTATAGGACCTCCATCATGGGTGTCAGCATCAGGGAAATACAAAATTGTGTAGTCCCACTGGGCCCTGCACTTGAAAGCATCCAGGCTTGGTTTATTGTTATGCTGTTGCTCTTTGTCGTCTTCATACTTGTCTAAAGGGGGGCTACAGATTTCCATGTTGTACTGTTATGAATGTTGTTAGGTTCTATCCATTCTGTTCTCACTCACAATGACGTTATATGCAACGGAAACACTTCATTCCTACAACATCTTCACAATTGTTGTTGTGTTTGAGCCCATTTTTATAGTTACTATGTTAAGCCACATGAGCTCTGGTTGAATAGTGGGTTATTAAACGAGTTGCTAACCCAAAGGTCAGTAGTGTGAACTCACCAGCTGCCTGGCAAAAGGAAAGATGAGTCTGTCTCCTGTAAGGATTTAAACGCTCAGAAACCCAAAGGGGCAGTTCTACTCTGTCCTGTAGGGTGACCATCAGCTGGAATCTGCTTGTTAGCAGTGACTTCAGTGTCAATCCATCTTATTTTCCTTTAAGTATTGATTTTTTAAAATCATTTTACTGGGGGCTTGTAAAACTCTTATCACAATTCATCCATCCACCCATCGTGTCTTGTACCTTTGCTGCCATCATCGTTCTCAAAACACTGACTTCCTACTTGAGCCCTTGGAATCAGTCCATCTTATTGATGGTCGTCCTCTTTTTCTGCTAACAATCCTAGCATCCTTTTCCAAGGATTGCTTTTTTCCTGAACAAAGGATGTGAGATGAAGTCTCACTCTCCTTGATTCCATGTTCTGGTTATACTTCTTTTAAGACACATTTGTTTCTTCTTCTGGGGGTCCATGGTTCCTTGAATTCTCCTTTGTTGATGGCTTCATTCAATTGCATCCATTCTTGTACAGTCTTCCTTATTCCTTGTTCCGCTTTCACATCTTAGGAGGCAATCGACAATGCCATGACTTAAGGCAGAAACACTTAGTTCTCAACGTTACATCATTGTTCTTCCACACTTAAAAGTGATCCTCGGCAGCAGATGTGCCCTCTGCAATATGTGGATTCATTTCCAGATGGCTGCTGATTCTAGATGAGCATTGATTCTGGGTCCAAATAAAAGAAACTCCTTCACAACTTCAATCTTTTCTCGGTTAATCACGATATTGTCTTATGGTCCAGGTGTGAGACCATTTACATATAAGGCACTAAACCCTGCAAATTATGCAGCTAGTTCTAGTCCCAGGTTAAGAGCACTGATCCGGAATGCACTGACGAGTAGCTTTTTATTAGAGCCGCCACCCATTTACAGTGACTTCACCAGCACAAGCCTGGTCCTCGGCTGCTGCGTTTGTGCACTTTTCAACAGATCACTAAGTTCATCTACGTCTCCATTTCCTCCCAGACAAATCAAGAAGAGAGACAATGTTTTCTACTCTATTCATCTTAAAAGGTTGGTGTGATGACCCTTGGGTTAAAAGAAAAATGGTCCTGTGAACATTTATGCTAACAAGACAGTGTTAGTAATTGCTTAACTTTTTACCCCAATTTTCAGAAGTCATTGGAGGAAGGCCTAAGTACATTAAAAGAGTTGCGGGATTTGTATAGCCTCTATACTGTTTTCGTGTAAAAAAAAGAAAAAGCATCTAGAGTAGCCAGAATTTTAAATACTTCTTTAAAATCATCATTGAGAAAGATTGGAATTGGCAACAGAAAATGCAGAATAACTTCTTTGATCCCAAAGACACTTCCTGAATTAAACTGTTTGGATCTAGTTGATTAAAAAAAAAAACACTGAACACCTGAGATGAGGAACCTAATTTTGATCAAGTCACTCTATAACTGTTAGGAAACGATTCATCAATGTGAAGTACATGTACTACCCTTTCCAAACAGATTCCACCTTATATAACACTAGTGCCTGCTGAAGAGTACCCACCCCTCTTCCCACCCCCCAAAAATGGGCAAGCCTTCTGTTTCCAAACTCTTCCCTGAACTACCCATTTTTGTGATCTCAAAACTCATTGATTCTAGCTTTCCTTCCCAGAGTGATGGCAACACACTCAGAACTACGGAGTAGGAGAGGAGAGTGAAAGGAAATGGTCAAAATTCCATATCAAGGTCATCCTGGGGACACCAAAAGAGGTGGATGACAGACTCCTTTGTTTTTCATGCAGCTACTCTGGGCAGAGGCATGCCAAGTAATTTCGAGCATGAAGAGTCAGGTACTATACCCAGTAAACT
>PVJH01035096.1:0-20003 GCA_004026705.1 Nesogale talazaci
TCATTAATAATAATATAATTTTAGCTCATTGATGCCTGACACCGGATCCCTTCACCACCTCATGATCACACAGGCTGGTGTGCTTCTTCTGTGTGGGCTTTATTGCTTCTGAGCTGAATGGCCGCTTGTTTACTCAAGCCTTTAAGTCCCCAGATGCTATATCTTTTGGTAGCCGGGCACCATCAGCTTTCTTCACCACCTCTGCTTATGCACACATTTGTCTTCAGTGATCATGTCGGAAAGGTGATTAAATACAGGTATGTACATAGGGGCATATATTTATAAGTGAGGATGGGGAAAGAGATTAATGTGTATCCTTATAGGGTTAGTAGTAAGACAACATATGGGCATTGGACCTCCACTCCAGTATCTTCTCGGTTCAAGAACACTTTGTTCTATTAAATTTCAAGTAGAATATTAATGAAGATCAACTGACAATGGCTGCAGCAATACATTAACAGAGAACTGCCAATAGTTCAGTTGGATTCAGAAGAGGATCTAGAATAAGGAATATCATTTTTGATGTCAGATGAATCTTGGTCCAAAGTAAAGAATCGCAGAACATTGTTTTCTTCACTATGCCAAGCCATCCCACCTCAGGGGTCATAAAAACTATGGATAACCATTGTTGAGTAGAATGGTGTGTTCGTCTGGGTAGAATAGAGAAACAAATCAACAGAGACACACATATGTGTATAAGGGAGAGGTTTATGTACAAGAGGAAATAAACATTGAGAAAACACCCCACTCCAATCTGAATCAAGTCCGTAAGTCCACTATCAGCCCATATGTCCAGAATCAGTCTATAAAGTCCTCTTCAGAGTCATGAAACATGTCCAATGATGCTGAATGTGATGATCAGTAGGCCAGTGAATAGGAAGACTTTGCATCCAGTGGCACTGTAAGCATCTCAGTGCTGGCAGGCATCTCCGCATGACTTCTCAGCACCCAGGACTACCTCTGGGAGGCTTCATGTGGCTTCTCCTTAGGCATGTCTCACAGGGAACCAGCCTTGGCAATAGCGCGACTGCAAGGGAGTGAGCAGAGAGAGCATCTCCTGCTTCCAAAAAGGAATTGCCAGAGTTCTCAGAGTTCTCAGGAGAAAGCCATGTCCACACAGCAGTCTCATGGGTTATCTCCAAATTGTCAGCCTAGACTCCATTCTTACACTCTTAATCCTTAAATATATGTCAGATTAAGTGACTACCACAAGTGGGAATTCCAGAACACTTCACTGTGCTCACATGGGACTTATGCATGGATCAAGGGGCAATTTTGCTAATGGTACAAGTGAATTTTTAATATAAAATCAGGAATGTTGCATAACAGGATTGTATCTTCTTATTTGATCTGTATGCTGAACAAATTATCAGAGAAGTTTAGCTTACATGAAGAAGAACAACATTAGGATAGAAAGAAGGCTTATGAGACACCTGGACTATGCTGACAATAGGGCCTTAATTGCTGAAAGTGAGGAGGACTTGAAGATTTTCTGGTGAAGATCAGCTTCCAATATGGGTTACATCTCAATGTAAAGAATACCAAAATCCCCACAACTGAACCAATAGGTAACCTAATGATAAATAGAGAAAAGACTGAAGTTGTCCAGGATTTTGCCTCGCCAAATGACTCATTGCATTGGGTAAAGCTCTGCACGGGCGCTCTTCAAACTGTTGAAGAACAAGGATGTCACTAAGGTGTGCTTGATCCAAGCGATGGTATTTTCCATCACCTCTTATGCATGTGAAAATTGGACATTGACGATAGAAAATTGAAGAAGAATGGTTTCATTTAAACCAGAATGCATATAGAGAATATTGAAAGTAAACAAATATGTCTTGGAAGAGGCAGACTAAGAATGCTCCTGAGAAGCAAGGATGATGAAGCTTCATTTCATATACTTTGGCCAAGTTATCAGGACAGACATTACCTTCTGGATAGGACATTATGCTTGGTTAAGTGGAAGAGAAACAAAAAGAGGAAGACCATCAAGAAGATTAATTGACACAGTGTTGTAGCAATGGCTCCCACATAAAGGAAATAGTGAAGTTGGTGTAGTGTTTCCTTTTGTTCTGTGAGGAACCCATTTGATGACACCTTAAAAGAATGAGTCTTTATAATTTTCTTCTTTTTTATTTTGATAATAAATAAAAATTTATTTTCTTTGAGGTTTCCCTGTAATTCATTAATTCTTCCTTGGTTTAAAATTTAACTGTGAACCACAAAGTCAGTAGTTCAAAACCACTAAACGCGCTGTAGGAGAAAGACAGAACTTTCTACTCCCTTAAAGAATTATCATCTCAGAAATTCACAGGACCAATTCCACTCTGTCAAAACTCATAATAGTCTTGAGAGTCATGCATTTTGAGGGAGAACTTTAAGAAAATGGGTCCTTTATATAGTTTTGTTTGTTTTGGAGAGCATCACTGCCCTCTGGTGGTGGAGGTAGGAGGCCCAGCCTTGTTCCTGGAGAACTGCTGCTGGATTTGAACCTCTAACCCAGTGGAATGCAGTCCCACACATAACCACTGCACCACCAGGACTCAGCCAGGTGTACAGGTCAGTCCATTGTCTATGTCTAAAAAGACCTGCAAAGTTTTGCTAAACTGAATAAATGATCCTTTTGATCACCTATTTTCTGTGAAATAAGCATAACTGTAGGTTTTACTCTTGATCTAGCACATGGAATAGGAATACTATAACAATATATGCAGTCCTGAGATCTAAGATGTTTCAGAAAATATTTTAGAAGATCAGACTAAAGGTGAAACCAAATGAAAAGCTAAAAGCCATGAGCAATAAAATGTAAACATTAATGGGTGTGTGTTTATTATGTAGAACAATATATTACAGTACTTTTATCATGCTCTCCAGGATTCTGAAATAAATTGAAAGACTTGCTTACAACTCTATAAAGAGCCCTGGTGGTATGGTGGTTAGGTTTTGGGCTACTAACCACAAGGTTATCAGTTCAAAAGCACTAGATCATCTTCCAAAAAATAACAGGCTTTGTATTCCTGTAAAGAGTTACTGTCTGGAAAACTCACAGAGGCAGTTCTATTCTGTCTTACAGGGCCTCTATGAATTGAAATTGACTCAATGACAGAAATATTTGAGATGGATCTTTATAAGGTATTTACAGAATTTAAAAGAAGATTTTGAAAAAGTTGAAAACACAACAAAACAAATAGTCATGCAAGAAAGATTCAGCTTATGATACTTATTTTATATGGAAGTAGATATTGCTTGGTAAGATACCAACATTGAAGAATTCTTAGGAGAAAGAATAGAAAGAAATATTTTAGTTTAGTTTTTCATGTTATGAATGAAAAATCTATCTAAAAATAAAATATTGTAATTTGTTATCTGTTTCCCAATAATTAACTTTTCTTTCTTGATACCTTTATATTTATTAATTTATAATAATGGCATTCACTAGGGAACAAGCATCAAAACTGAAGAATCAGCTATTTAAATCAAAATTGATGAAAGACAAATTTTTGTTGTGAGAAATCAACAAATTAGTGCATTGATTATTTAAACACAGGTGTTCTCTGCTTCTTTTCATTTGTTCTAGAATACGTCTAATAGTATCCTTGTAGAAAATGCAGTATAAATTTTGGTGGAAGCCAGCCCCACACAACTAATCACAAGTTCATTAGGCTCAATTGTATGGTTAAGATATATAAATAGATTATAGTAAAGTCATAGAGAATTAGAGCGAAAGAAGAGAGAGTGAAATAAAGGAGTCAGACATATTGCATGCTCACCTCTTGGATAGCCATGATCTCAACAGCCAGGTCCATGCACGACATGGGTAGTAAGAGCAGGAGAGAAAGTGATTTATTTCTAACTAAGGCTTACCTATCTTTTGGGGATGTGCAAGCCCCCGATTACAGGTAAAGACCTATGTCACAGGAAGTGGTTGTACTATAGGTAATACAGTTATGAGAGGGGCCCAATCTAAAGGTATATGTGCAATAGGAAGGAGAAGGATTGGGGGCACACAGGTGACAAGATGGACAGATTCTAGATTCAAGATGGCAGCCTGACCTTGATTGACCTTGAGCTGGAGACTTGATTTAGTTTAAAGTTTCAGGGGAAGCAATCCATTGTCCTTAACAGCAGGGAGTGAGGCCCACCTGTGGTAGGACCAGACTTTGGCTGCTGACTGAATGCCTCCAGGGAGGATATCTCTAAGCAATTGACCTCCCACCATGTGCTGGCAAACAGCCTCTAATGTTTGGCATATCTTTGATAGAGATAAAGCTGGGGAAATGTCCTTTTATATCCTACAGTAAATTAAGAATCTCAGTACTCCACATTCACTAACCTTTTTATAACCCACCTCATTGAATGCTGCTAAAATGCCATATGCCACTTTTGTGTACAATCATTATTAGCCTCTCATTTCACAAGAAGTTGTATCATGGATAGCTTAGATATTCATAGCCACATACATCCCATTCAAATGCTGACATGGGCAGAAGGTAGAGCACCACTTATTGTCAATGGCCTTTATATGCCTTAATCTTGATCTTGCCCAGTGTCCCCTAGAAGCCATCTGAGTGATGGTGTCAACTGGAAGTTAAAATTTCCTCAAAATTTGGTCAAGCCTTTCTTTTTTCCTTCCTGTTTCCTCAACCTGTTCCTCTGATTTTCTAAGAAATTATGTGAGATTGCCTACTGAAACTCTTAACATGGGTCAGTTTTTTCCACTTTTGTTTCTAAGGTAAACCAGAGACAAATATGATCCATAGATATATGAGTGTATCTGGGGCTTGCACTTAATTCTAGTCCCAGCCTACGGACAACCAGTTCTTATGCTATGGTCCTGCTTGGTACATGCCCTCATTGTGAGAGCACTGAAGAAAACTGTGATGAAGAAATGAGATGGCACCAGGCTATCAGAAATAATAATATCTGGAGCCTTAAAGGCTTGTCTTCAAACAAGCAATTATCTAAGTGAGGTATCAACTATGTCCACATGAAAGAAGTACACCAGCCTGTGTAAATAATATAATCCAAATCCCAAGAATGACAGCGGACCTTAAATTGAGAGCTCTTAATGGGAAGTTGATATCAGGGACTCAAGTGGGAAGAGAATGCTTTGAAAATGAAGATGGCAGAATATGTGCAAATACTGTGCTTCACACACTGGATCTACGATTGCTTCACACACTGGATAAATGTACTGATTGTGATAAGAGATGTAAGTGCCCCCAATAAAAGTATTTAATTTTTAAAAATGTGAGCACTTTGTTTGCTGAATGCTATGGATGACAGTGGAAGTCCAAGACACATTTGCACAATCCTGGTATAAAACAAGTCTCCAGCTATTTCCCTCTTACCACAGTAGAGATTTTCAAATAGCTTTCTAGCAGACAGAAAATATTGTGGAGCCAAGTTAAAATATATCTGATTTGATGCTCCTTTCTATTCATTTAAAAGTTCTTCCAGTTTTAATAAAAAATGGGAAGGGGAAACACCTGCAGATGAAACCCATAGTGAATCCCCGCTGAACATGTATCGGGGGTTGGGAAGAGCCTGGCTGTCACAGAGGGTGCATGGCAGAGTAGATTATGGCAAGTGCAGGTAGGCTCAAATTGAACATCTTGTCATTTGATCTCCCTTCTAACCCATTTCAAAGTTGTTTTAGGTTTAGTATTTTCGGTTTGCATATCAACTTTGGTTTTTCTCTCTTTTATTTTATTATTGGTTAGCTTTATGACTTGTGGCAGTCATGTGCTTATGATAGTTTTATGATTGAAATGTAGGGGTGGAGTCTGGCATGTTAATCTGGAGATAGCCATTGAGTAGCCGAAGAGGCCTCTGTGTGGGCACGGCTTTCACCTGAGACTCCTGGGAAATCTCGCGATATTTCCCTCGTGAAGATGAGAAGCTATCTTCCCCAGTTGTTGGGAGTTAGTTTCAGAAATGATTAATCACAGGCAACACAGAATGGCGGCGTCTGCGAGGCTGGAGTAGCCGGAGGAGAGACCACCTGGCTTTGCCCTGATGGAGCCGGACCTCTGTGGCTGAGACAGCCACATGGAGGCCTCTTCCAGCGATGAGATGCTTCTGCCACCACAGGATGCTGTTGATGGACCCTGAGCCCTGGAAGTGACGAGACATGGGGAGACCCCTGTCGGTGCCGGGAATCTGTAAGCACTGACCTGTAACTTCATGAGTCAGAAGGAGACTTTATGGACTGATTTCGGGCATATGGGTTAATATGGGACTTGTGACTTTGAGCTGGACTGGGTTGGGATGTTTGCTCAATGCCCTGTTCCCCTTGCATATAAACCCATTCCTTTTATCCATATACGCGGCTTTGAAATTTGTTCCTTTAGTCTACCCGGACTGACACAGACTCCTTGTTTTGTATCTGTATGTTTTTTGACATAGAAAATCCAGTATGGGTAAATCAAAGACAATAACTGAATTAATGGTTTCTTGGTTGTGTGGCAGCAGAGAATGGGGGAAAATTAGGTGCTAGTAATGAGAAGTACAGAAAAGAATGTTCTAAAATTGATGTTGGTAATGCTCATACAACATTTCTTGATATGATTGAACTATTGAATTATGTGGTATTTGGATTGTGTTCCAACAATACAGTTACATAAAATAATTATAGATGGATATATTAATGCTGTAATACTTTGACATTGTTTTATATTATAATTAATTTATATGCTGCAGGATAAATAAACAATTTACCTGAGGGAAAAAAGCCACAATTGGTTTGCTAGCCTTTCTTGTAATACTGTAAATATAAATTCTAATATGTATGTGGTACTTAACAGTTGCAACTTATTTGCATCACTATTTCATTTCTACTTGAAGATTCAGATGCTTTTTTGATCTTAAAAAGAAATATATTCTTCTTTATGTAGCTACAGGAAAAAAGCAGTTTGATCTTAAACTTTGTCTAAAACTTTTCTACATCAATTCACAGCCTGAAATTCAGAATTAGCTATAGAGTGTGTTTCAAGAGGTTTCAATATTAAAGATATGGAATAATTATTACTGACCTTCAAACATCTCATGTAAGCCAAACAGTAAAGTTGTTTTCTGAATTTGAAAGGCCAACTGTGTCTCTCGGACAGCTATTAAGCAAGCATGACATTGTATTTACTGACTCGTAATACAGTTCAATAATGGCCGAGGCATATCATTTTGTTCTAAATGGTCTATGTCTATCTTTGTGTGCGTGAGTTCATATGTTTGTTCCAAATGAACGGTGTGAAACCTTTCCCGTTTGACCTTCTGCCTGCAGCATCTCAAAAGCAACCACTCACTATCAGATAAGTCAGGCTTGAATTCAGTGAACACGGGAACTTCAAAGGAGCACAGGGACTCCTCTTTGAAAAAGAACCTCGCTGAGCTTGTTGGAACTCAAAATTTTTATTTATCACAATTTTACATAACAAACACCCAAATCTACTCTTCCTATCAAAATTATGCGGGAAAGCACAGTAATCAGTTCTGACACGGTGTCATGATGAGTACAGTCCACAGGAGACAAAGAGGTTCCCGTCCATCTGGGCTCTCATGGATCCTGGCGGTTATCCCCCTACAGAGGATCTGCTGAATGTCCTCCCTTTACCTCCCTTGCCACTCTCCAAGCGACCTCATATCTCCCAGCATTGCCTGTTCTCTCCCTACAGAAAAACAAGGGGAAAACAATTGCTTTGGAATCTGTTTCAATTCATGGGGATCTATGTGTTCCCTGAGAATTGTCTAGCTTTCAAACATTTAAAACCACATTGTCAGGCAATTTCTCTTGAAGTGCCTCTAAATGGTTTGCCCAACTAAACTTTGGATTGGTATTTGAACACTGAACCATTGCAGCACCCTGGGTCTCCGAGAGGAGTGTTTAAAAAAGAAAAGAAAAAAGAAAAATGAGAGTGCATGAGGCTCATAGTGGGCCTGCAGGACAGGGTTGAACTGCCCCTGTAGGTTTCCGAAATTGGAATTCTTTATGGGAGTAAAACACCCGAACTTTCTCTAGCAGTGTAGCTGGTGACTTCAAACTGTGACCTTGAGGATGGCAGCCCAACTCCTCACCACTAAGCCACCAAGACGGTCTAGTCTAGGGGTAAGAAAACTTGGGACAGAAGAGCCCAGCCTGCCCTTCACAGCAGTTTAAAAATTATTCATAAGCCTAAATATAGTTTTACTAACAAATAAGATCACCATTAATAGCCTTTGATTTTTTTCAATTTTGCTTCAGAACCACATGTCACACACCAACAAGGCTGAATGTGACTTGCTAGTCACAGTTTGCCGGGACTTGGTCTAGGCAATATCGTATCTTGGTCCATTTTGCTGCCTGGCTTCTAGTGAATGGAATGAAGGGAGGAGATCAAAGAACTATAAAGAGAGGGGATTTGTGGGATTTCTACCATGTTCCCTTTCTGCTCCAGGAACTGATCTTTGACCATAGCCACCCCCTTCCATAACCACAACCTGCATAGGACAAACAACTTCTCCTGCATTCTAGCAACCCCATTTCTTTCTTGTCTCTTGAGTCCTGAGGGGATAGCAGGCTTTTCTTTGCTGTCTTTACACCTCATCATAGCCTCTTTGCTATCTTCATCCTGACCCACACCTTAGCAGTAGTCCTTTATTTACCTTCCTTTGTTAAATCACAGTGTTAAGTGTTGTTGCTTTCTATCAAAACCCTATCTGCCTAAAGAATGGAATTATCTAACACATTTAACATGAACCAAATTTTTATTCTCATCATTTCAACTCAAGAATCCCTTTTATTAGCACTCTGAATCCATACCTCAGAGAATGATTCATTGGAAGAAAGGCTCAGGAAGCCTATGATAAAATCAGAATCCTAGTTTTTAAAATTACAGTGAAAAAGAGTGGTATGAGGGAAACTGGACTCCAGATACTTCCAGCCATTTTATTTCTTATGGAAGCATTTATATAAGAATCCAGCTTATATTCAAAACATACAAGAGTTTTCTTAGTGAGTCTAGAGCCATAATTACAGGAGTGAAGCATAATATACAGATGTTTAGTCACCTCAGAGGAAGGATGTCTTGAGCATCTTCCATCTCTTTTTCTGACTTCTTTAGGGACACAAGGGTCCAAAGTAGACAATCTTCTGAAAAATGCCTCCATGTGCCTTCCCCAAACATACTTCCCAGAATCTTCAAGACAACACATGTGCTCAAACAGCCCACCTCACAGTCTCCTCCATGCATAGTTTCTTAGAAAACTTTCCATATCTACAATAACTTCTGGAAGAGATAAAGATCATTCCATATCTATAGGGTGATTTTTATCTTCATTCATGTTTTCCCTTAATATATAAAGTGCCCTAGGAGATGCTAGGTTGGAGAACAAATCCAGAATGGATTCATGATCGTATCTATTGTGCACCCACTTCTTATTTCAATGGTCAGGAAACGAACTTATAGCTTCCTTAGTACTCTTTGAAAAAACTTCATAGTAGTCTCCTAACCACTGGCAATGCAATTATTTTCTGCATGAATGTAAATTTTTTTAAAAAATCTAATCATCAGTGGAACAATATAAAAGTGGGGGAAAGAAATATTTAAAGAACTATCCTTAATTTCTAAATACCCTGCATTTTACCACCACCACAAACAAAACCCTATATTGACTGTGGTAGTTACATAATCTGATGTCTATTATGAGTGTAGTTACGTAATCTGAGACTATTAAGAGTGAAGGGGTGGAGCTTAGCCTGTCAATCAGTTCTCAGCTTGATGACCTCATTAGACACGATGGGGATAAGTAGCTCACTGGAGGCCAGCTGCACTCTCCCCCTCTCTGCTTGATGTTTGTGCTAACGAGTCATGTGGCGCACAACTGATGGAGCCAGAGCCCTGAGGCTGGAGGAGCCATGTGGAGACCCACATCAGCACTGAGAACCATGACTGGATCCACAAGACTCTCCCCCCACTGGCCTGCGATCTTCCTGCATTCTGCATCATTGCATGTGTTGTGTGAGTCTGAAAAGGCATTTACAGACTGGTATCGGACAAGTGGGCTAATATTAGGCTTATGAATTTGATCTGGACTGGGTTGGGATGTTTTCTTAATGCTCTTGGACATAAAGTTCTCCATCGCACATATATGAGTGTCTCTGGATTTGTTTCTCTCGTCAATCCAGACTAACACGTTGAGTAGTAATTTTACCAGATCAAAATGAATATTTTTAACTTTGAGCTCCAAACCAACTATTCACCTATTAGACAGTATCCTGCAATAAACTGCAATAATCTTGAACCCATTTTAGCAGAAGCTTTTGTTTGGTTTTGTTTCAAGTTAAATTTTGAAGAGTGATCTGGCCATCTACTTCCAAATACCATCCAAACAAAACCCCTATATTACAATGAACTGTTTTTGCTGGGCCTGGGAAATCCAGGACATGAGGCCATCTTGACGGCTGCATACGACAATCACAATCCATCGAATGTGAAATACTGGTGGTTCTCAGAAAGCACAGCTGATCCAAATTAATTTGTTTGGAACTAATAAGTTTGACTCCTGTTCTTTTATTTTTGTGATCTATATATTGACAAGTCATGTTCTGTCAGCATGTCAATATGCCAGTAGTCCTGGTGATACAGTGCTTATGCATTGGGTTGCAACCCACATAATCTGCAGTTCAAAACCACCAGCACCTCTACGGAAGAAAGACTGAGCTTTCTATTGCCCAAAACAGCTACGATCTCAGGAATCTACAAGGGTCACTTTGAATGTGCAGGGAGAGGTCTTTACACCTTAGGCATACAGGACAGGACCACCACCTTCCATGGTTTGTGGAGTGAGGGAGAATACTGCTGGTGTGGCAATGGGAGCTGATGAAATACCAGCTGGTTCGTCTCTCCACCTAAGATAGATAGACATTTGCCTCCTCTTCCCTGACTAAAGCTGCAGAAGGCAGCGGTCTGCAAACTTATCAGTTACTTCATGTTCCCAGCCCCATCCTCTCCTCCTATCTGTGAATAACTTGGCTGATATGTGAATGTTTCCATTTAAACTTTCAAATTCTGAACTGTTCCTTTGGGTGTAAGCCTGTCATGTGTTGCAGGCTGTATACAGGAAATGTATTTAAGCCCACCCCTAATAAAGTTCAGGGCCCTGAAGTATCTATACTACAGCTCTATGAAGTATCTATCTATATGACACACACACACACACACACACACACACACACACACTCCCCACCATCCACACTCCCCACCATCCAACTTTTGGCTAGTCCTTTTGTATATATATTTTCTCATTGCATAGCATGACCACTCTTGAACCGTTAATAATAAGAGTGGCCTCAACATTATCTTTCAGATCACTCTGGGCTACCATTGACTGAATGCCAGTGAGTTTTGAATGGAAAGTCAATATGCTGTAAACTGATGTACGTGCATACACAGTACATTTTACTGCTGTCTTAAATATAGTCCTTTAGGTGTCTTGCTTCCATGAAGTCAACATAGGGGTCTGGATTATATTCTTTTTCCTGTCTAATCCAACAAAGATTTATTTGTACTTCTGGAAGTTTATATTATATTTAGTATTCTTCACCAACAGCATAATTCAAATGCATCCATTCTTCTCCAAAGACCAATAAACTTTCACATGCAGATGAGGCAGTTCAAAATGCCATTGCTTGGGTCAGGGGCACCTTAATCCTTAAAGTGACACCTTTGACCTTTAGCACTCTGAGGAGGTCTTTTGAAACAGCTGTGTCTAATGCAATACTGTATTAATAGTGAATCAATTTATTCTACTTTTAATTTTAGTATATTTATAAAAAGAAACGAGGCATATTTCTTATTCCAAAGAGAGATATTGTGATTACATCCTCTGTTTTCTTCAACATGCCTGGGGATAAATGAGAACTAATGGGCACAAATGGAAAACCTCTCAAATTGGCCCCTAAGACTAAATCTAGTAGAGGTTATTTTATAGGGTATCAATAAATAATTGACTATATGTGATATAATGAAAGAAAAGAAACCTTACAGAAGTGGGATATTGCACATAATTTCAGAAATAAACATGAGTCTTTCTAAGGAACAGAACCCATTGAAATGATTCTAAGGTGCCCACTAGAAAGTCAATTATCTGTCAGTCTCTTATCTGAAAGTTCCCCAGGGAGGCAAATTGCCCACAAGGTGCCAAAAAGCTATTGGCTAATGTAAGTTCACACCCATAAGTTTCATGTAGCAAAGTATCTACTGTGGCTGATAGAGCCCCAGGAATGAAGGCGAGTGAAGGTATAAAAAGAAGATCAATTAGCTGAACCATCTTGTGTAAGCTTGATAGCCAGCAGGGCCACACATGTCTACATTCCAGAAACAAATATAACTTTCCTCATATTAAACATGTTTCTATTTCTCTCTCTCTCTCTCTCTCTTTCTCTCTCTCTCTCTCAACTTCTTCAGGCAGCTTAGCAGTGAGTGAAATCTATAAGGTAGGAAAAGCCTGTAGGCTGACTTTGTAAACATAGCAAAAGTGATGAGGAAATGTTGTTCTGTTTCACTGCAGATCTTAAAGACAAAGAAACCTCAGGAGACAACTGTTGGTAGTAATGGTGAATAAGAAAGAGAATCAGATTGAATCTCCTAGACCCTACAGCAAGAAAGAAAATTGTTTGAGGGTTCATAAATGCATGATACATATGATTTAGAAAAGGGGGTCCTATGTGACCCTTCTTTCACAAGACCTCATACACAATCTAGTTCCCAGAGTGATTGACTATAATCTTACATATATCATGGGAGAAGGGGGAAGGAAAGGGGTGAAGAGGGTGACATGGCCTGGGAAGAGGATAGGAGCCTAGTGAAGCAGAGAGAGCGGGTAAGAGAGAGAGAGAGAGAATAGAGACACTAGAAACTGTGGAATGGAGACAGAGCTAGAAGAGCAGCTTTGAGACCATGGAACTTTGAAACAGATTTCCTTGGTGGGAAAGACCTAATAACCACGTAGATGAGAGATGAAACACCAGAGAGAGATTTGGTTACTGGCTACAGAGCCAATTCTGTGGACCAATGGCTGTATCCTAACTATGTACTGATCCTGACTATGGTAATCAATTTAGTTCCCTAGTAATCCCCCATAATCGTGAGTATTATCTGTGAGTCCTGTGACATGACTACATAGAAGTAGAGCTCCATGGGTGATTTAGTTCCTATCAAAGCAGATAAAGCATGAACCCTGTCTGAGCCCAACCTATTGGCAATAGGGAATCCAGATGATGTCAGACATGGCCTCCAATGCCATTTACTGAACCACTTATAGCAAACCTATGGCCATCATAGAACTGGCCCTCTGTGCTTTGGGAACTGTAAATCCTTATAGAGAGCCTCCACCTTCTCTCACAGAATAGCTGGTGGGTTCAAATTAGTTAGAAACCTAATGTATAACTCATTGCATCCACAGACTTTCTTGGAAAAGCAGGATAAACCCCATTCAATTTGAACTTTAGAGTTACATAATAATGAAACAAGAACCAACAGCAGAACAGAAAAATATGATACATATTTTTAAATCATAATTTGAGTCCAATAAAAATCTGAGAATATAATAAAGTCTTAGTACAGCAATGGTGGGAACATTTTCATCACCACTGGTATCATATTATCTTCATCATGGTCCACTGAGCAGTTCAAACACATTATAAGAAGATAAATAGGAAGGAGATAACTTTGTTTGGCATAGGTAGAAGATTTCTATCCATCTTTAATTCTAAAGAGCTCTCCAAGGGCCTGTTTTCTTACTGAATCAAAGGACAGATGTTTTAAGAGTCTTAGTGTCAGAGGTGATTTTTCTAGAAAGTAATCATTTATTTTCTTGTATTAATGTTATTAAAGCAAAAATTAATCATCTCAGGCTGATATCTGATGGACCTACTATATGAAATGGCAAAGGAAGTTGGCCATGATCTGCACTATATTCTAGGATATTCAAGTTCTCAAAGATGTTGCAGCTCAGATATCCTTCCTACAATAAAACTGCACTCCAATATGTTCTGTAAAGATGGACAAGGAGGCAAACAATTTAAAAAGTCAAGAATGAAATGGTTCTGACAGTTTTTTAAAGTCCTACCAATGCAAAAAATAAGAAATAAGAATATAAACCAAACTATCTCTTTTTTTCAGATGAAATAAGTGTCTTCCTGGAAAGTCCAAGATAAATATCAAAAATGATTACACAACAATGATAATAGCAAAAAAAGATGGAAGTAACCTTACTCGGTCCCAAGGGAAGAGTAGATAAATAAACTACGATCCATACATTATATCTCCAAATGGCTATTGGTGGCTAGTATGAAAGCTATTGGAGGAACGCTTATTAACAAACTGCAGTGCGCAGATACCACAACCGGGCTTGCTGAAAGGCAGGAGAACTTGAAGCACTTGCTGATGAAGAGCGAGCATTGTGGTCTTCAGTAAAGACTGTGACTCAATGTCAAGAAAACCAAAATCCTCACAACTGGACAAATAGGTAACAACATGATAAATGGAGAAAAGGTTGAAGTTTTCCAGAATTGTGTATTGCTTGGATCCACAATCTATACACATGGAAGCAGTAGTCAAGGGACCCAACAATATTTTGCATAAGGCAAATCTGCTGCACACAAGACCCCTTCAGAGTATTGAAGAGCATTAAAAGTTGCATTGAGGAGTAATGTTTGCCTGACCCAAGCCATATTTTCAATTGCCCCATATGCATGTGAAAGTTGGACATTGAAGTAAGAAGACTAAAGAAGAATCGATGCATTTGAATTATGTTGCTGGAGACAAATAGTGAAAATACCATGGACAGCTAAAAGGACAAGCAAATTTGTCTTAGAAGAATTACAACCAGACTGTACAGATATTATCAGAAGAGACCAGATCTTGGAGAAAGGCATCATGTCTGGTAAAGTGGAGAGGCAGCAAAAAAGAAGGCATTTGGCAAGCTGGATTGACACATAGGCAGAACTAAGGGCTAAAGCACAGGAACAATTGTAAAGATGGCACACAACTGTGTAGTGCTCATTGAAATGTGACCCAGACTCCAGACACCACCAGGTTGTGCATCAAGGACCTAGTCTGGCTTTCTAAATAGATAACCCCAGCTTTCTAGGAAGAGAGCCCACACCCAAGGAGACAGAGATGCAACTAAAGCATGCAGCACAGTGGATCCAGATAGTCATTAGACCTATTTTTTTTTAGCTCCTGCAAAAGAAAGCACAGGGCTTCTTTCCCTGCCACAAAGAATTGTGACTCAGCATGTCTGGCTTACTCAGTGATGTCACCACTCCTGGTGAGGTAGCCAGAAAACACAGGGTTCCACTGCCCTGACCCAGACCACCTTATGATCAGATGCTTTCCTCCCTGAATCACCCACTATAACAGCTTATGTCTACCTTGGGATCATACTTAGGAGTGGAGAATTTGGAGTTGAGAAGCAAACTACTATAAAGGGTCCCTCTGTTGTAAACACAAATTAAAGGACTGCATTCTCCCTTTCACAATTTACGGGGTTGGTAAGAGACTGGTTAATTCGATATACTCGTCAGTCCCCCAAACCACCACAATCTCTAGAACCTGCTTTCTATACCTCTACAATACCTACTCTGAACCAACTGACAAACTAATCATATATCCCACTGTGGTAATTACATAATCTGGTATCGGTTTGGGACTTGAAAGGATCAAGAGTCAAGGGGTGGAGTCTAGTCTGCCAATCAGGTCATAGTCAATGGCCTAGGCCTCTGTGTGGATATGGACTTCTCCTGAGAATTCTGGCAACTCTCATCTTTCGTTCTTGGAGGTGAGAGACACGCACTCTCTCTCTCTCTGCTCTCTCTCTCTGAGCAACACTTTACTGATAGTACACATGGCACTACACTAAAAGGCCTCATGCTCTGGGAACTTGAGGAGCACACAGAGACCCCTGCAAGCACTGAGATGCTTCTACTGCAACTGGATCCATAAAACTTTGCACCCACCAGCCTGTGATTGTCCTGATGTCCTTACATATGTTTTGTGAGTTTGAAGAGGACTTATAGATTGATATCAGACATACAGGATAATATTGTGCTAATGGACTTAATCTGGACTGGGTTGTGAAGTTTTCTCAATATGCAATTTCCCTTGTATATAACACTTTTATATGAATATGAATGTTTATGAATTTGTTTCTCTAGTCTACCAGGACTGACATACCCACATAACCTTCTATCTGCAGGTCACCTGAGTTGCTTCCTCCCCTGTTTTACACCATGAATGCTGGTCTGCCTGTGTACAATCAAATTGTTTAGTGCATCCTTTGCTGAGCATGACTGACCTGGCACTACTGCTCATGATCAGTGCCTGCAAGCAGCCTTTGCCCAGGTCTTCTGAGTCACACCCTCACGCCACCCACTGACATGCAGCCTGTGAGTACTGCTCTACAAATAGATAACTCTGGCTGTCTAGGGAGAGAGTCAACTCCTGTGCAATAGAGATGGAGCACTGTTGGCTCCGTGAGTCCTTAGAATAATTCTTAATAGTTTCTGAGAAAGAAAATACTGGGTTCCTGGACTCCTGAGAAAATGTTGCCAAACTCCATCAAAGTGACATATAGACAACAACCCATATCAGTAGCCACTACGATAAAGCAGGATAAGCAAAACACAAAATCTGAGGAAGACCTGAACCTTACTGTATACATAGAAGAAGCAGAGTTTGAACTACCACAGAAAGAAATCAACAGAAGGCAGCTTAGAGATATGCAGGATATGAGGATATACAGAAAACGATGAAATAATAGAGGGGATAGAGTCCACATACCAAAGAGAAATACAAGAGTTAAAGAATGATGCAGCCGACAAAGAAGATGATAAAAGACCTCACCAAAAGGCTGTAAAAAGCAAAAACAACAGATAATATAGTGAGGGAATTCATGACAAAAACTTTTCCAATACAATTAGGAGGATGTGACAATAATTCAGCAAAGGGACAGAAGATGAACTAGAATGAATGCCAAGAACACACCAATGCATATAGTAGTCAAATTACCCAACTGCTTAGGTAGTGGCTGGGCTCCCAGCTCAACTGTCTGTGGGAGGCAGGACAGAGAACTGGCTCTGATAACCCAGGACGACAAGGAGTCCCTCTCGGGGGACCAACCCAGTGGCCACTCCACCAGCCCACTCTCATGGACGCAGATGTGGGCTGATATTCATTCACACAGAGAGAGAGAGAAAGAGAGAGAGAGAGAGAAACAGAGACACACACACCCTTTGGAGGGCAGGCCCCAGGCTCACCAGAGTCAAGGAACCCACCCGGAGTGCCCAGCTCATGGGCCCTGATCCCCAAGTCCCTCTCAGCCCTCAACCCAGCAGAGTTACACTTGGTGTGTGACATTTGACCTGCAAAGCCAAAAGGAGAGACCTCTGTCTTGCATGCAGGCACCTCAGCCCCCTGCAGGACCACGAAGGACTCAGTGAGAATAGCCATGAGCATGCATCATGAAGTGTCGGGACTTTATTTCATGGTGACTGATGGAAGTGGTTAGTAACAAGATACCAGGCAGCTCTGAGCTGAGCCTGCAGCCAAAGGTGTCCCAGTTAAGTGCATCCACCAGGAGGGCAGACATGGGGTCGAGAGACAGGATTGACACAAGCTGCAGTTTAAGGAAGCTTTGACTCTACCATAGCCACTTCCTCGCACCACCACCATCCTAGACATCCCCTGCACATCCCCTATGTGAACTCCTCACATAGTCTCCATGGTGTCCATGCAGGGCTTGCCCAGCACCCTGTGGGGCTGGGAATAAGGGCCACTCAAGAGCCCCAACATCTTTCTGGTAAGACCGGAGACCCATCAGCTCTGGGGACCCAAGTCCTCACCAGAGGGAAGATGTGACATATGCAGCAGGCTCCCAAAGGGCCTGGAGACCAGGGTCCAACACAGCAGACACAAGAAAACACACAGGGATTATCGGCAAGACTACAGGGTCCAAGGCAGAGTGTCCAGCAGAACCTGCCCCTCACCGTCCCACCTACTGCTGACCCCCAAGTCCTGGCTCTTCATTTTATCTGCAGTGTGGCTGCCTAGCCAAACAAAAGATCGAAAGGAGCAGAACTCGATATTCAGGATGAAGGATGAAAGAGGTGAAATTACAATGGACTTTAATGAAATTAAAAGACTCATTACACAGTACTACAAAAGACTGTACTCCAAAAATATACAGCAATATAGGAAGACATGGACAAATACCCCGAAAAACCCTCCCTCAGATTATCACATATAAATGCCGAAAACTCAAACAGACCCATAGCAAAAGAAATAGATAAGGTTATCATGAAACTACCAACTAAAATCAGCCCCAGTCCAGAAGGTTTTGCAAAAAAGTTCTATCAAGTATTCAGGAAAGAGCAGACACCAGTTCTGCACAAGCCCATACAGAACATAGTAAGCTCCTAAAGACACATGAAACTAGCAAAACACTGATACCAAAACCTGGCAAGTCTCCCACAAGAAGAGTGAACTACAGATCAATATCGCTGATGAACACTGGTGCAAAAAAAACCTAAAAAAATCTTGACCAATAAAATACAAATATATATAAAGGCAATAATCCTTCATGACCAAGTAAAATTCATACCAGGAATGCAGGGATGGTTCAACATCTGAAAATCCATCAGCAATATTCATCACATTGACAAAAAAAAAAGACAGGAACCACATATATCAATATATGCAGAAAAAGTATTTGACAACATTCAACACCCATTTCTAATAAAGAAGTGAAAGAATATAGGATAGAAGCAAACTAGTAAAAGCGATATATGAGAAACCAAGAGCTAGCATGACAATCCACAGAGAAAAGATGAAAACATTCCACCGATAAAGAGGACCAGGCAAGATAGCCTTGGCCCCACTTTTATTCAACCCTACTCCTGGAGGTCATAGATAATAATATAAGACAATGGAAGGATATCAAAATATTCATCTGTGGAAAGGAGAAGTGAAATCATTGTTATTTGCAGATGATATAATTTTATATAGAGAACCCCAAAAATTCCACAGTAGAAGTGCTCGATGCAATAGAGGACTATAGTGGCAAGACAAGAGATTAACAAGCAGGATTGTTAAATATAACTGATGGGATTACAGAAAAAGAGATCAAGAAGGTAGTATCTTTCACAATAGCCAAGCATAGATAAAAATATCTAGGAATACCCTTAACAGAAAACAAAACCCAAAATATCTGTGTGGGGAAAACTACAGGACATTACTCTAAGAAACCAAAAAGAACCTTCACAAATGGAAGACTATCCCTCCCCAGCTTGTGAATCAGAAGACTCAATATTGTAAAAGTGTTGTGGCAGTCATGTACTCATGTCAACTTCACGGTTGAAAGTATAGGAGTGGAGTCTAGCCTGTCAATCTGGAGATTACCAATAAGACCTCCGTGTGGGCATGGTTTTCTCCTGAGAATTCTGGGCAATATCGCGATATTTCCCCCATGGGTGTGAAAGACTTATAGCTGAGTCCTTGGGAGACATTGAAGCTGACAAGACACAAAGCGGGCTCCATGTGAGACATCCTGGAGGAGAAGCCACATGGAGTCACCCTGATGGAACCAGACCTCTGAAGCCAGAAAAGCCCCAGGGGGACTCCTGCCAGTGCTCAGATGCTTGAGACGCCCCAGAGAGATCTCTGTCAGCACTGAGATGCTTCTACCACCACTGGATGCACAAGACGCTGCACTCAATGGCCTGTGATTGTTCTGGTGTCATTTCCTCTGGTTCATGATTCTGAAAAGGACTTATGGACTATACTTATAATGATTGGACTTAGGACCTTGGTCTGGACTGGCTTGGGATGCTTTCTCAATGTTCTATTCCTCTTGTATATAAGCCTCTCCCTTGTATACATATGAGTGTTTGTGAATTTGTTTCTCTAGTCTACCCAAACTAACACAGATGTCAATCCTACTAAGGCACTATACAAGTTAAATGTGAACCT
>PVJH01035097.1:0-20002 GCA_004026705.1 Nesogale talazaci
ATTCCCTATTAATACAGGAGTTATAACAAGCTGGAAGTGTGGAGAAACACAGGAGTGTTTTTCAACTCTCTGAACACCACTGGAGGCTGACTTCCAGACTCTTGAAAAGCAGTGGCAGAAAGGTGACTGCTATCAGGTTTAGTATACATGCTTTGTCCTTTGCAGAGAATACGAGAAATGTCAAGTGGATTTGAATTCATTTAAAGTGCAAAGTTTATTTATCTATTCTATTCATTTCTTCCTCCTCTGTTCCCACCTGAAGTATTGTTTTGTTTTTCATATTTAAACATAGTCAAGAAATTATCCTATGAAGAGTGCTTCTATATCAGAGTGAGAATTGATGTGACTTTTCAAATTTCGTGGAAAGGTCCGTGTTGGAGAGTTCCAGGATAATGAGATTGGAAGGGGATGAGGCACCAGGTAAAAAGAGAAGAGGCAGGGCTGCTCAGAGTCTCACTCTGCCTATAGTAGGGTGCAAGAAAACGATAGCTTGTCTCCATCTCCTGGCCTCAGCAAACTCAATCCAGAGTACATTTCTGCAAATGACACTGAAACTCGACAGGTAAAGGACAAGAAGACAATACAGTGGCTAAGTGGGGAGATCACATCATGTACATCCATGATAGCATTGACGGTAAAGATATTACTTTGGGACGAAAGTGTGCCTGACCCTGGTCATGTATTTTCAGTTGCCTCCTATGCATGTGAAAGTTAGACACTGAATCAGGAAAACTGGAGAGGAGCCAATGTGTTGGACTAGTGGTGTTGGTGAAGCATGCTAAAAGTAACATGAACAGCCCAAAGAACAAACAAATCTGTTTTGGAAGAAGTATAGGGCCAGAATGCTTCTTAGAGGTAAGGAGGGTGAGGCCTTATCTTATATGCATTGGGCATCTTGTCAGGAGAGACCAGTGGCTGGAGCAGGGCTCCATGCTTGGTGAAGCAGTGGGGCAGCAGAAACGAGGAAGGACTTCAACAAGATGGATGGCACTGTGGATGCAACAATAGGTGTCAGCATAGAAGCACTTGTGAGGATGGTGCAGGACTGTTTCACAGTTGCACCTAAACAACAACAACAACAACAGCAACAGCATTCGGAATGAATGTAGGCCATGCTGGCCTCTGTGGAGTCTTGCTTTTTTTCTAGGCCTCTGTCTCTTTGCATGGAAAAATGAACATGCACCAGGGCATTTTCCAGTGGAAGCAAGATCATCAGAATCCATTATAGCAAGAAGGGTACTTCTATATTCATTAATAGCCCTGCAAAGATGCTCTGAGGGGCAGTGACTTATGAACTTTTTCTGTCGAGGATACTGTGTGGAAATTACAACCATGCCTCTGTTGGGCTCTTGAATCACAGCACCACCTATGGAAACACACCCACAAAGCAAACTCGTTAACGTTGAGTTATATCTGACGTAAGGCAAACCCATGTGTTTGGGGGTTGAACTGCTCCATGGGTTAGCCTGGTCGTAGAGGCCATCTTAAACAAAGCAGATAAAGTGCCCTTCTTCTGTAAGTCCACTAGGTGATTTGGACCACTAGCTATTAGGTTATTATTAGTTGAGCATAATGGTTGCAATGAGTTGAAGTTGACTTGATGATAGTGAGCTTTTAAAAATACACACACGCACACACACACACACACACACACACGCCCACACCATTTGTGCCATCCTTCACCTTCTTACACACCAGAATCTTGGGGGAATAAAGGACAAAATCCCAAATCAAACCTGTTGCCAACCGGTTAGTTTTGACTCATGGTAACTGCATGTGTGTCAGAGGAGAATGATGTTCCTTAGGATTTCCAAAGGCTGGTTTTTCAGGAATAGATGAGCAGAATTTTCTTTCAAGGTCCACTTGGATAGATTTGACTGTCCAACCTTTTGGTGTGAAGCTGAGCTCTATAACTATTTGTGACAGTCAGAGACTTAGTGGTCTCGAACCAGTATGTTCACAATTTGGTGTAAGTTGTTGTCGGCTGCTATTCTCCATTTCCCTTCAATTATGGGTGCCACAATGTACAACAGAACAAAATGTTTCCTGGTGCTGTGCCATCATGAAGATCATTGATATACTTCAGTCTGTTGTTCAATGTACATTGTGAGTGCTTTACAACGTGAAAATCTGCTAAAATACATGATATTCTTTTGTGATACACTGTGATTTCATTGGCTCGTTTTGGGAACAAGATGGTCAAAATTTTTCTTTGTAGTCTTTGTTGGTCTGAAGCTTTTCTGAAACCTGTCCACTATAGGTTGACCCTGCTGGTATTTGAAATACCAGAGACATATCTTTCAATAGCATAGCAAGCAATATGCAAGTCTATACAGTACAACAAACTGACAGAAAAAAACGTGGGTATAAGGGAGATAGCAATCCAAGGTGGATGTTTCATCAGTATTAGTCAAGTGAATCATTGTCCTTAAATAATACTTAGTTCTCCATCATTGTATGTTTTAATGCTCTTCAAGCATTTTTACAATATGGCTGTCCATTAATTGCTTGCTCATCGTAGGCAACAGAAAATTCTTTCTGCTATTGTAACCCAGTTTCTCTGAGGTTAAGCAACTAAAATTAAACTGAAGAATAGACTTTACCTCCTTGGGACTGTTTTTCTTCTGTGAAATAATGAAAGAACCTTCCAAGTATATAATTGGTCCAAACACAGTACATTTTCTCTGAGATTTTATACGAGGTTTCTGAAACAGGCGTTAACTCTCTCCCTCGATCCACTTTCCCCATCCATTTAGAATAAAGGAATCATGTATCTTTGAGGGTGGGGGCTTTAAGAAAACTACTCACATTTTACTTCAGACCCAGAGGTCAGAATCTGATGAGTTTCAGACAAGTATTTTCTCTATCACTTTTAGTACAGTGTCTGTTATAGAGCATTTCTGACTGCAAAGAAAGAAGACACTTCCAAACAGGTCATCTGACATTTCCAAAGGGCTTTGTAGACATTTTGAGTTTCTCCTGTGGCAATTCTCTGAGGTCAGTCAGGTTTTTCATTTTCTCAAATTATAAATAAAGGTCGAGGTGCAGGTGGTTTGCCCTAGTTCACAGGATGCGCCAGGGGTTGAACTTCCATTAAAGTTCATGGCCCAAGGCTCTGGCAGTTATCTGACCCATCATTCTATCAGTAGATGAAGGCTGATTGAGTCCATTGGCTTTGACACTACCCTATCACTCTTATCTCACTCAGACGCCAAAGACAGGCTAGTACTGCAGAGAGGGATTTCAGAGGTCTCTCTGGGGTTGGATCCCAATTGGTTTAAGAGAGCAATGTAGTAGAATAGAGGTAGGCATTTGAAAGCAAAAGGAAGTTGAACAGAACTGAAAAGAATGTGATAGAAAATATTAGATTGTATTCAGAGAACGAATGCTACACACTAATGTTGAATAAATAGAAAATTAAAAAAATAAATGACAAAAATAACAGAAAAAACCTTGTGTGAGTGTGTGTATATAAAGTATTAGTGATACAAATAACTCAGTGCATCACAAATGCCTAGGCAGACTGGCCTCATGATTGGTCTTGAAGCCATACTGAGCAGCTGTAATCTTATATACATGGGGCTGCCATCAGTTAGACTCAACACAACATAGCAAGCACTATGGAGAGGGTTGTAAAGTAAAATGTAAAGTTTTCTTAAACTTAAATAAATATTTAAGCCATTAGTCTCTAACCCTCTTGCCTTTATTTTAAAATTGAAGGAAACTGAAACCCAAGGCTCTTAAAGGGATTTGACCCAAGTGACCTAGAAGGTTGCTGGCTGAAGACAGGTTTGGAATTTCTGTTCTCTAATTTCCACAGAAGGAATCCTGCTGACAGTGGGCTATAGGTTGAGTTGCTGGAAGTTCAGCAGTTTGAATTCAACAGAGAGTCTGAGGAAGAAAGATGAGGCTTTCTACTCTCATAAAGATTTATAGCCTTGGAAACCCATAGAGACAAGCAAGCCTACTCTGTCACTACAAATAGATCACTATGAGTCAGAATGAACTTAATGGCAGTGAGTTTGATTTTTTTTAATTGCCACAAAGAGACAAGTTGGCATGGTAAAAAGTTCATGGATTTGGGTCCAAACACAGGTTATGTCAATTATGAGTGCCATCCATATTAGTTGTATAATGAGGTGCCAATTACATATTCATTTTGAAGATAACAAAACTGAAGTTTAGAAAGGTTAATACCAATGTTTTAGCATTTATAGTCAGACTAACTTAGATAGCACAATCTACATAAATGCCTAATATATGCTTAGATTGTCTAATAAATAATTTCTAGTAGGTTTTCAAGTCAGATTTTGTTCTTAGACTAACATTACTTCATTTAAAAAGTAAAGTTCCTATTGACACACATACTGCTGAACCTCTGGCATAATAAATGGTAAACAAGTACTTGAGAAATTCTAAAATAATTCCCATACAATAAGTATCCCTTCAGTCTTCTGCAGATTATAAAGAAACATATACTACAGCTAATCTAGTGGACAAATTGAAATATATGCCTATGAAAAGTTATTGCATAGCAGAAGTTGACATATAGGGTCTTAAAATAGACATACGCAGCTAAAAGGACACCCGCTCTATCTTGGAAGAAGGTCAGAGTACTCCTTAGAGGCAAAAATAGCAAGGCTTCATCATATATGCTTTGGGTACTGGCAGGACAGACCAGTCCTGGAAGAAGGTCCTTGTCTTTGGTATAAAGGAAGGGCATGAGAAAAGAGGAAGACCCTCAATGAGCTAAAGTGAGAGGATGACTACAAAAATGGGCTCCAAGGAACGATTGTTGTGAGGCTGTCAGAGGACTGGGCAGTGTTTCTTCCTGTTGCGCAAAAGAACACTCTGGGTTGGAACTCACCTGATGGCATCTACCAAGGACACAGGCATCGGGGAGGGCTCTCTCAAGGAAGCTTGGCTTAGTGGCCGGTTGTGGAAAGTCAAGGAAAGAACACAGCATCTTGGGAAAGAGGAACGTCATAAATAAAAGCAAAAGGCAATGGTCTAGTGGGATTGGATACAAGCTATTGGGTTCGTGTAGAAAGGACAGATAAAGGGGCAGAAAAGTGAAGGCAGGAAAGGAAGCTTGGGAGGAATTTGTGGACTGCTTGGAACATCAGCTCAGAATTTTATGAGGTCCTTCTGCAGCAAAGGGAGACCTGGAAGAGGCTTTATCAATGTAGTGGCAGGAGAAGTGAGTATTTAAGGATTAGCTCCCCATTTAGAGGAAGACTAAATGTTGTTCTTGGTGGTGGTGGTGGTGGTGGTGGTGGTGTGTGCAATCTCTTGTAACTAGGAGCTTGGGTATTCTAGTGGGTTATGCATCGGTGCCAACTAAGAGGTTAGAGCTCAAAGCCCCCAACCTTTCCAGGGGAGATTATTTGCTTCCAAAATGATTTACAGCCTCGAAAGCCCCTATAGAGTTGCTGTAGTGTGGTCCATAGGGTCGTTTCAAGCTAAATCAACTCAATGGTACTGGAGTTTTATTTTTGCTTGGTATATATTGTGAAATTTTAATCATGGTAGATTAGTTGATTTCTCTATATGTCCTTATATTAAGAATATAAGATCAGAGGCAAAAATTAGTTTGACTTGAATAATTCCAATTTGAGGCCAGGCTGGTTCCATACCCCATGGGGTTTGGGAGGAGCAGGGTTGGAGCTATTTATCCCACAGTATCAGGAAAACGGTGGCTCTCAGAGGATAAACTTGGAGACGACGTGTCAAGGAAAGAGGAGCAATTCAATCTGGGTAGGACTTGAATAGTAGGTGGGAGGGATTGATTGAGGGGACGTCAAGGCTAGAGATATAACACTTTAGATATTTAGAATGTTAAAAACCCCAAATATTTTTAGTTACAGTAAAAATTCGCTTTAAGTTTAATCAGCAGGGATATCCTAACTTGGGAAGGAGGCTAATAAAATCAATAAGATAAGTAGCCAGACATGAGACCTCATCCCAATTTGCATGAACAAGGGTGCAGAGGATAATGCTCTAAGGACCCCTGGAGAAATGCAGGAATAAATCATTCCCTAAAGATCATTGTATAACCTGCCTTCTTTGAGTATCCATCAATCTCGTGCCATGGAAAAAGCATGCTCATCTCCTCTCCTCCTGTAATGATTATAAAACAACAAAACTCCTGTTCCTTGTGTATTCATTTATGGGATCAGAACTAGACCCTGAAACAGCTCAGAGGAGAAGTCTAATTGTTTTCCTTCTGTAAGTGCTTGCGGGAAATAACTTAGAATTTCTTGAATTAACATGGTTTCTGCTTTGACAATGTGACAGGCACTACTAGACCCCTTGTGGGCCAACAATAGAGGGACTAGTACCTAGCATGAAATACTGAAGGAAGCTAAGGAACTTGTCCTGTCAGAAAACTCTCAAGTTCCTTAGAAGCCTGAGAAAATGACTACTTCGTTTTCCACAAGGGTATCGCAGTTGACAGCATGAGAAGATAGTACAGACAGTAAACAACTTGATGTTCTCAGACTTCATCCAAGAATAAAGATATTGGTGCCTGTAAGTTAACATAAAGCAAGTAATTAAAGTAGTGTTCTCATTCTTGGGGATGTAGTCTTTTTTTACTATCCCATATTCCAGAATTATTTTTCCCTTTTTTATGACATCTTAGGTTTTTTTTCTTTTGGTTAAGTCTAGACTGCTATAAAAACAAAAGATATAGACCACAAGTCTTTTTGTACCTCTTATACATTATGTGAGTGCAGAGCATCATAGTATTTCAATATTGTCAATACTTTGCATTATTTAATACTTATTAGCTATATATTTAATACTATTTTACATAATTAGTACTGGTTTACTAATTTTATCTTCTTCCTGAGAATACCAATATATATTGTTAGAGGCAATTAATACAAAATAAAAGGAGAACAAGAGCACAAATTTTATGAGCTTTTCTACATAAAAACACATTTCGTTGGTTTTATTTGCATTTGATTAGCCACTTGTTAGATTCTATAGTTTCATACAGCTCAGATGATTGTCTCAATGACAATATGACAAATAACCAGTCTAGCTGGAAGAAAGCTCACAGATCAGTCGGCTTCTTACCCAGTGCAATATTAGATAGGTGTTCCGTTTTGTTTGACTATATTTCAAATCACTAAGAAGTACTCTTGCATAAAATAAACATTCTGTTTTGTTGCAATTACATCTAAAAAAATCCTCTCATACTTTGAAACAAAATCTTCCTTTTGTTTTAGAGTAATTAAACTGAGTTCTAGAACTAAAGATACACAATGTCAGTTGCCAGTCTAATTATTTTTCCACTTGATAGTTCTTCAATCCCTTGGAAAGCTTTTTTTCTGACTAGTAATTTCAATAAACTTTTCTTCCCTCACCCGCCCATCTCTTTCACCTCTATTTCCCCCACTTTTTCCCCCTATCATTCCTCTTCAGCACACAATTACTGTATCTTTAGCATTCCCGCAAATAATATGCTTTTCAGACTTTTCCTCGTGGTAGCCATTCTCTAGGCCCCCTACCCCAACCCCCACATACTTTCTGCTCTTTTATGAAGGAAATGATTCTCCTTATATTAGAAAAGTTGAAATGGAATATAATATTCCTTTTATGACTTAATTTTGGAAAGTCATAGGAGAGGCCTAATGGTGTGTGAGTTACCCTTTGAACTGCTAACCACAAAGTTGGTAGTTCAAAACCAGTAGCCTACTTCTTGAGAGAAAGATAAGGCTTGCTATTTCCATACAGATTTACAGTCTTTATTAGACTCACAGGTGCACTTCTAGTCTGTTCTATACAGATGCCATAAGTCAAAATTGGCTGTGAGTTTGTGTTTGGGTTAGGACACAGAATCTCTACAAGTGCACCCAAATTTATAAAACGTGTGATTTCACTTTCTAATTTTGCTTTACTCCACCTGTTTCCAAGTCCCTCTACCACTTGTTTCAGGGAGAATCTCGATGCAGTTGACTCATTTCATCACCTCACCAGGTGTCTCTGCCTTAACAGGCTCATGGCTGTTTAAACACGGCCTCCGTTATTTTCATTACACCAGAAATCTTTGTATCTCCCGTGCTCACACCCAATCTGGCTCAACTCATACAAAACTGGTTCAACTCATCACTGCAGGACTTAGCTCAAAAGCCATTCAGCATGAGATCTGGTTTCCCAAAGACTGCTAAGAAATAACACCCACATGTGGGAGGTGCTTAACTCTCTATGGATCAAAGTTTGACCATTATCAATTGCTAGAAGGAAAGCAGTAGCTAAAATCCCTCCCTTGACCATTCCCTCTCTCACTCTCTCTTTTGGTAACTTGACAGTATGAGCAACCAAACTCACAGAGATGTTTTATTGGATTTAAAAGTCAAGTCAGGGCTGAGCCCCAGTGGCATAGTGGTTGTGTGCGGGACTGTGGCCCACTGGGTTGGTGGTTCAAATCCAGCAGCAGCTCTCCAGGAGCAAGGCTGGGACTCCTACTCCCACCAGAGGGCAGTGATGCTCCCCCCTCCCAAATAAAATAAATAAAAGTCAAGTCAGTTTTCTTGAAAAGCATGGATAGCAGTGAAATGTCTATCTTTTGTATGCTGTTGCCCTTCCTTCCCACCTCACTTCCTTTTTTTGGGGGGGTGGGGTGGCGGTGGGGGGGCATCTTGCTCTAGTAGGATTACCATGAAAGCAATAGCAAGTCAGCTTCTCTTTGAGGTCTCTCTTCTCAGGAACTTGTTTAAGGCATTATTGAGTTTGCAACAACTTATTCTACAGCTATTAACCAAGCCCTTTCTGTGAGTTTGGGTGCTTCTAGGTAAATGCTGGCTGCTAATATCAAGGCTGGAGCTTACAAACCAAAAGGTGCAATGTGGGTGAAAGATGAGGTTCTCTGCTCCTATAAATACTTATGAAACCACAGAAACACTATACAGAACTGCTCTAAATTTGAACTAATTTACAGTTGCTGGTTTAGTTTGATTTTATTTTCCATTTTTTATTCCACATAATATGCTGTAAAGTTGCGACACTTTCTTTAAAAGTCACCTATAGTTTAGTTGTTATTGTAGCTAGCTGTTGTTCAATCAGCAATCCGTGGCCCTCCATTAACAATCACATGTGTCCTGGCCTATCGTTTCTCACAACCATGTATCCGTAGGGCCTTTACCATTGGCTAAAATTTGCAATTAGATCACCAAGTCTTTAGAAATAGGACTTTAATTCTGTATGTGTATGTCTATCTTATTAGACTTGTTGCCCATCTATCTTTTTCCATAAGCATACTACTTCTTTCTGATTGCCCAGGATTGGTCCTGGCAATCTTTGTAGTTTGGTGGTCAGAAATGTGGGTATAGAGTGAGTCCTTAAGATGCTTTTGAGACTGATTCCACCATGCAGGATGTAAACAGGGCTCTGTTTGCAGGTTGCAGACTTCTGCAGAACAAATGTCTCCTGGTTTCTTGTAGTTACACATTTCCTTCTCTTAATTAGACGTGGACTGCTACACGATGATGACCCAGGGCCTGCCTAGGTCCTAGACATCATCCAAGGCAGGCTCTTTAAATTTACAGTGCTGATTTCCCACTGGATATCATCTTGTGTTTCACCAGGACTCAGATGCAAGCAAAGTCCATGCCAAGTACCTCAATATGCTGATCAGAGCACTTTGGTCCAACCTGTTATTTTCCAACCTATGAGGCAGCTGTGAAATATAAGTTTAACTATGTACAGAAAAGAATGAAAATTATCATTATTCTTTGTATAACTGACCTAACCCATGTGATTATTCCTGATACTAGCTACCCAAATAAGCCTGGTGTCTGGAAGGGTGTTAAATATGTATCTATGTAGCCCATTGTATAATTCTTTGTCTGTTCGGTTCTACATCCTCTGTATCATTTATTAATGAGCAACCAGAAGTGTTAACTATCACAAAGGTCTACTTTTCTGGGTTATTCCAAGGCCAAAGCCATTCTGTTGTGCAGAGCACCTTGGGCCAAAGAGCTTAAGGATTCCTGTCGTGCTCCCATTCCCTCAATAATCTCACTCCAATTTGTTCTGTGGTTATTGATAAATTCCTCAGACTGTTCTATTTCCATATCTACTCTATCTAGGGATTAAAACTCTCAAAAATGTCCAGTCTTAACCTGAACATTGGACTAAGGGGCTTCCTTTTGACTCTCATGCTGCAATATGCCCTGATTGACATCTGTGTTCTGGTATTCACTAGCATCTTCACTATGAATATCCAAAGGTCATCCCAAAGTTTACAGTGTCTGCACACACTTGCCACGAATCTAAAAAAGCTTGCATATGTAATCTTGCAATAAGTAGGTGCGAGACCATTCAGATCCCCAAACAGAAATATGTACTTGTAAGGGGTTCATAAAACTTGTACTGAGGACCCAGGTTTAGAGAAAAAATTGTATGTGGCAGCCAAATTTCCATTAGGAATTGTCGTAAATAATTCCCCGACTCTAACTCTACATTGGTGAGCTTATTCCATCATTCATTATTATCAACGTGAGGTGAGGGTGACAGATTATGAGCTGAAGTTTCCACCAGCCTGTCATAACATTTTCCTAACCACCCACCTTAATCTTTAGGGAAAAGCATTGCACATTGCTGCAATATGCTTTCACCATGAGTCAAGGGAAAATGTCTTTGTCTTTTCGTAACTAGGTGCCTCATAAGAAATCATTTAATAAGTAATCATTGCCAATTTGTTATATGATTGAATTCACTTGAAACTTTTTTATTCTGTGTAAAAGATAGGAGAGCATGTTTCTCCTTGACCACTTCCCTTCTTTTGAACCAACATTCAAGGGGGGGATCTGCATATGGTACTGCTTCTGTCTCTGCTGGCCAGTTATGTTTGGAACATGTACTTCATTGGCATATGTCACAGCCTTTCCCTTAACACTTCCACTGCTAGAGAAGGGTAAAGCATCCTGAAAGATCAAATTAATGTCTTTCCAAGATAAGTCACAGGTAAAAAATATTTTTCTGTCCTTAATGAAATTGCTAGGACAATCTGTAAAGCTTCCTATTTAATTTTTAAGGTGTATTAAATCCTGCACAGCAGCATGGGGTTTGGGCTATGAACAGCCTGTTGGCCCTGTGGTTCTTCATAAGGGAAAAGTTGAGGGTAGCTGGCTTTGGTACTGGCTTAGCCTCTCTCTGCCTCATGCATTAGCCTCATTGGGACTTAAGTTCTCCAGAGGAAAAGGCTGGTCCTGGGCCTACATGTAGCGACCATGATCCAGATACTATATTCTTTCTCAAAATCAGTAAGAAGGCAGGATCCATCTTATAATTTCTGTATAATTTGGGAAATTTCTGCAGTGCCATGAAGGTTTCAGGTTGCATTCCAGTGGTATATCCAAAGGTATTGAAATGTGGAGTCCTTTAAAGGGAGTCAAAGTGATCCTAGGAGAGTTTGGGTTTTCCTTGACCCTCCGGCCATGTTACATTCTGTTAGAAAGAATCCTCTGGAACCTGGGTTTCCATAATCAACAACTCTTTCTGTGTAACCCATAACCTACTAGCCTTACTGCATAATCGGTACCTACTCAACTGTTCTTGAGTGAAGACTTAAAATTCTATCTACTCCTGGGGAAATTCCTTTCTTCTGTGTCTTCAGTATCTCTAGGATGTATATAGTCCAGGTGGGCCCCTGCCTCTTTTAGGTAATCAAGTCTCATTGGTGAGCTTTGGCTGACTACCAAATTCCATGAGAGTACAAGAGTAAGTGTAAGGAGATGGCAACAAGTTTCTGGAATGGAGACAATGCCTGGATTTCTTCCATGCCTTCTATGATTTTTTAAAGAATGTCTCTCCATTTGATATGATTAAATTAAGGTGGGAAAATTCACATGAGACCCACAAAGTAACTATTTTGGTTCCATCTGTTCCATGGCTGATGGGGGAGGCTTCTTAATTTAAAGTCAAACAGGGTAATGCTTAGAGTAATCTAAGATATAGTTGTAAGATTCTCTTACTCATTTCTGGTGTATATATGGAGGAAACTTCCAGAGATTCAGGCCAGATCCAGCAGAAGACTAGGAGCAAAGGAGATCATTGCTAATGCCAGATGAATCTTGAATGAAAACAGAGAAGATCAGAAAGATGTTTACTTGCATTTTTTGTTTACGTGTGTTTTATTGATTATGCCAACACATTGAACTGAATGAATCATAGCAAACCTGGAGAAAAAGGGGAAATCCAGAGCACTTCATTGTGCTCATTTGGAATTTGTGCATGGGACACTGCGAGAGGCAATTGTTAGAACAGAACAATGGAATACTCTGCATGAGAGCTGCATCTTCTCAGCATACTTGTCGTATATGGACCATGAGCAGATGATCAGAGAAACTGGTTTCTATTAAAAAGAATGTCAGGGGTGAAAAAAAAAGAATGTGTCTTCTCAGGTAGATGGATGTTTGCTTACGTTCAAGCTTTTAATGCCCCAGATGCTACATCTTTTGATAGCTGGGCACCATCAGCTTTCTTCGCCACATTTGTTATGCACACATTTGTCTTCAATGATCATGCCAGGAAGGTGAGCATCATGAAATGTCAATTAAATAGAACAAAATGTTCTTGCACTGAGGAAGTACTTGAGTGGAGGTCCAATGCTCATATGCTGTTCTAATATTAATCCTATAAGTATATGCATGCTGATCTATTTCATATATAAATATATTCACCTATGTACATGCCTGTATTTAGACCTCATAAATGCCCTTTACATCCCAGTTCTTTCCTCTATCTCCTTTTACTTTCCTCTTGTCCCACTATCATGCTCAGCCTCCATTGGTGTTTCAGTATTTTCTCTCTGTTATATTACTCTTGATCAATCCCTATTGGACCTCCCACACCCAGTTTGTCACTGAGTTTGAATCACTTGTTGTTCCCTTATCCCTGGGCCAGTCAACAACAGCCCTCTCCCTCCTTTCCATCTCCCATGTCCTCCACGGACCCATCAGTCCCATCATTTTTGTCTCCAAACTGTTCATCCACCCTATATTATCTAGATAGACTTGAAGAGACAATATGTACAAAAAAAACAGGTATCCTAAGATGAAGCAACCAAAGAAAATAAAACAATGATAACAAAAGAACCCAAAGTCATATATCTATATATGTAAAAATAAAATTAATAACAAAATAAAAACATGTAAATAGTTCAAGGTCTGTTTGTTGACCCCCAGGAGTGTCTCCTTGGCATCCCCTCAGGAACTCTATTCTCTGTGGCACACCCTTAGTGATTTGCCATGGTGTGGTTGGGTCAGACAGGGTATAATCCTGACCCTGTTTCTCCATCTTTATGTGTTGGGCCAGTGAGGGAAGCTGTTTTTCAGAGCGGGGCCAGTCATATGCTTCTCTCTGTGCATTGGCTGTTCTGCGTGGTAATATCATCCTGAAGGCTCAGCGGGTCAGGATGCACCAAAGCATACATCAAAGAAGCACACTAGCTTGTGGCACCACGAGGGATCAGTTATCAGGCTTCAAGAACTAAACGTCATAACATTGCGTGCTCACCTTCCTGATATGATTGCCAATGACAAATATGTGCATAGCAAATGTGGTGAAGAAAGCTGATGGTGCCCGTCTATCAAAAGATATAGTGTCTGGGTTTTTAAAGGTTTGAAAGTAAACAAGCAGCCATCTTGCTCAGAAGCAACAAAGACCACATGGAAGAAGCATGCCAGCTTGTGGGACCATGGGATGTCGAAGGGATCCAATATCAGGCATCAAAGAACTAAAAATTGTATCATTATAAATGAAGGGGAGTTAAGGTTGGGAACCCAAAGCCCATCAATAGGTGAAGTGACATCCTCTTACAGAGGGGTTTCAGGGAGAAGATGAGCCAGTTAAGGTACAGTGTAGCAACAATGAAATATGCAACTTTCCTCTAGTTCTCAAATGCTTCCTCCCTCCAACTATCAAGATGCCAATTCTACATGATAAATCCAGCTAGACTAGGGGATGTACACTGGAGCCAGAAACATATGGAATTCAGGATACATGATTTCAGGACCAGAGGTGGGAGTGGTGATACCAGGTGGATGGAGGGAGGGTGGAGTAGAAAGGGGATCTACATATGACCTCCCCTCTGGAGTATGGACAACAGGGAAGTGGATTAAGGGACACATCATACAGTGTGCAATATGAAAAAGTAATGACAATTTGTAAATTACTAAGGGTTCATGGGGGAGGGGGAGTGGGGAGGAAGGAGAAATGTGGGGAACTGGTACTGGGAACTTAAGTGGAGGGAGGGAGGATATTTTGAGAGTGATGATGGCAACAAGTGTGCAAATATGGCCTGCAAACAATTGGCATATATATTTACCATGAAATATGCATATCCCAATAAAATGATTTATAAAAAAAAGGAGGGGGAAAAAGGAGCTTATACTGAGGGATCAAGTAGAAAATATTAGGAAATGAAGATGGCAACAAATATGCTTGATACGAGTGATATATGGAATGTGATAAGAGCTGTAAGAACCCCCAATAAAATCATTGAAAAATAAAAGAATATGCCATCAGGATTGGAGAAAAGCTATTAACAACTGACAGTATGTAGATGGCAGGATCTTGCTTTCTGAAAATGAGGGCTTGAAACGCTTGCTAATGAAAATCAAGGATTTCAACCTTCAAAACGGATAAAAACTCCATGTAAAAAAGGTTAAAGAAACCACAATGCAAAGCCCTCCTTTAATTGTAATAGTATGTATAGCTATTGCTTGTGTTTGTTTGCAAGGTTACTCCTGAGGCAATTAATTAAGAACTCTAAAATTTGTATTTCCATGGTGATTTGCCTCTCTAAAAACGTTTCTTTAAGGAGGATAAAGGTGAAACCTATCATGATAGGGGTGAACAAAAGAAACGACAGCAGATGTCATAAGATATGGAAATAATTTATCAAGGATTCATGAGGGTTGTATGGGAGGTGAGGGAGGATTAAAAGAGTTGCTGACACCAAGGCCTCAAGTAGAAAGAAGAAGGTTTGGAAAATGATTTGGCAACATATATACAAATGAGCTTGATACAAGTGGTGTATGGACTGTTATAAGAGCCGTAACATCCCCCAATAAAACAATTTATTTTTTTAAAAAAAAGTTCAAAATCATCATAATTAGACCAATTGGTGACATCATGATAAATAGAGACAATATTGGACCTGGTTTCTTTTGACTTGGATCCACAAACAATGCCCATGGAGCAGCAGACAAGAGAGTAAAAGACGGGCGGAGCCCCGGGGGCGTAGTGGGTGAGTGAGGCACTGTGGCCCACGGGCTTGGCGGTTCAAATCCAGCAGTGGCTCCCCAGGAGCAAGGCTGGGTAGTTTCCAGGACCACCAGAGGTCAGTGATGCGCCCCCCCCCCACCAAAAAAAAAAAGAGAGTAAAAGATTAATGGCACTGGGTAAATCTGCTGTACAAGGCTTCTTTAACATTTTGAAAAGCAAGGATGTTTGAGAACTAAGATGTGCTTGACCCAAGCCATGGTATTTTCAAGTACCTCATTTGTTCATAAAAGTTGGGCATGGAATGATAGTGGGACAAGAGGAAAGTAAATGGAAAAAGAGGAAAGAAATAGGAGGCAAAGGACATTTATAGAAGTCTAAATACAGGCATGTGCATAGGTAAATATATACGCATATATAATAGGGGAATAACTCTATGTGCATATGTTTATAGGGTTAGTATTAAGACAGCAGATGGATATTGGACCTTCATTAATGCAAGAACAATTTGTTCTATTAAATTGGCATTCCATGAAGCTCGCCTTCCTGACACGATCACTGAAGACAAATGTGTGCATAAGCAAAAGTTGTGAAAAATCTGATGGAAATATCAAATAATATTATCTTAAAGACCTGAAGGCAAACAAGTGGCCATCCAGCTCAGAAGCAACATAACCCATAAGGAAGAAGCATACCAGACTGTGTATCCACAAGGGGGTAAAGCGATCCGTTCTCAGTCATCAGAGAACAAAAAAAAATATCATTGTAAATGAGGAGGAGTAAAGATTGGGGACCTAAAGCCCATCTGTCATGAGAAAGAGACCACCAGTCAGGGTGCAGTATAACAATGATGAGACATACAACTTTCCTCTAGTTCTTAAATGCTTCCTCCCCCTTCCACTATCATGATCCCAGTGCTATCTTACAAATCCAGCTGGACCAGAGCATATCCACTGGCACAAACAGGAGCCAGAAACATAGGAAATCCAAAACAAATGATCCCTTCGGGACCATTGGTGAGAGTGTCAATACCAGGAGGATGGAAGGAAGGTGGGATAGAAAGGGGTAACTGATTACAGGGATCTACGTATAACTTCCTCCTGGGGTATGGACAACAAGGAAGTAAGTGGGTGAAGGGAGACATTGAGCAGTGTAAGATATGACAAAGTAATAGCAATTTATACATTCTTAATAATTTATAAATTATCAAGGATTCATGAGGGAAAGGGAAGTGAGGAGGGAGGGGGAAATGAAGAGCTAATACCAAGGGCTCAAGTAGAATGCAAATGTTTTGAGAATGATGACAATGAATGTACACATGTGCTTTGATACAATGGCTGCATGTATGGATTGCGATGAGTTGTACGAGCCCCCCCAAAAATGAAATTTTTAAAAAGTTGGGCATGGAATATGGAAATCAACAGAAGAATCAATGCATTCAAATTGTGGTGCTGAAGAACAGTATTGAAAGTATCATGGACAGCTGAAAGGACAAACCTATTTCTCTTGAAGAAGTACAACCAGAGTGCCCCCTAGGACAGCAGTACTTCATCTTACACACTTATGTGGTCAGGAGAGACCAGTGCTTGGAGAAGAACATCATGTTTGGTAAAATAGGGCTCCAAGGGCAGCAAAAATGAGCTCCCACATATGATCCCACATAGGGTTGGCATATGGTCACTGCGGCTCTGGATTGACTCCAAGACTTCCAACAGCAACAAGAGCAGGCAGGAGAGCCATGCCTCCTAGCATCTAGAAAACAGGTTCTTAACTGAGCACATGGGTTCGGGGGCTTTAAAAGTTTCCTGCTGGGCATCAGTGATTCTGGAATGTCAGGGAACACAGGGTCTATTCCCAATGGAGGGAGCCAGTCTAAGGGATTCTGGAAAAAGTGGTTCTGAGGATGAAATGTAGTCCACAAGAGGGCGCTGGTTCTCAGACAATAACTCAAATGATTTGTTCAGAGAAAAGGCCTGACCCCAGTAGCGCCTCTGAGCTCTCCTCTCTAGTCCTTGAGATAGAAAGAGATACTCCTAACCATACAAGAGGCCACCTATCTCTACTCTTGTCCCCTGCCGGGTCTCAAATGAACCAAAATTAAACACCAGATTCCTTTTTGTCCTCATTTGATATCTGATATTTTTCTTTTTTTTGATATCTGATATTTTAATAGGTAAATATAGAATGCTGATTTATAAATACCATTTATTGCATTGCTGAACATATGTTTTAAAAGTTTAGAGGCCTTTTCATTTTGTGAATTCTATCCCCATATCTATTGTAAATTTAGTATTTTTCTTATTAACTTGGGGGAATATTTTATATATTAGGAATATCTGTTTTCCTGTTACCTTTCTCGTACATGTTACCTCTGTTATCTCTATGTATACTTTACATTTTCATTGTTTTATTCTCAAAAGAGATTTCTTTGAGTCTTAATTATCAGTACTTCATATTAATTACACCTTTCAAGTTTATGCCATATGGGATTAGATAAAATATATGGTCTTAGAAGTATTGAATAAAAAACAAAAAAGCAAAAACAAAAAGTAGTGGGTCCCAAAGGCATAGCCAATAGGATGGCAGCACAGGGACTTACCTTTAAGCCAGCATTGGTCTGCTATGAAAGTTAATTTTGTGATTTATTGTTAATACATGCTTTTTTCTGTTTCACCCACAAGAATGTCTGATAGACTCATTGCATCCAATTCCCACAAAAAATATTTGAACTTGTCCACAGAGAGTATCCCTATGAGTTTTCCTCCTGTAGCCATGACATCCATTGTAGATGGAGATGTTTGGTCTGAGACAGAATTTGTTGTTAAAACTAAGAGGTCCCAGGGGTTCCTCCGTCTTCATTACACAAATCTGAAGAAAAAAAAATCCACCATCATAGAAGAGACTGGGCTTGCTGGTCAGATCGTGACTACTGGAATCACTAAGAGTATGGCCCATAGTCATCAAGCTGCAAGTCTGGAAGTAGACTCACCCCAGTGCTAGCATAATCTGTCATTCAAGATCAAAAGGGCAGAACTTACCCAAACACTGATTCCAGATGGGTTCCAAAGGAGGAACTGAAAGAGGCCATCCAAGGAGAAAGTGGGATGAGTGACACTAAGCTGAAGACCTGTCTGAATGGATGAGCTGAGGCAAAATGTGTATGAACTACAGAAAGTAACATTGATGAACTTCTCTGGGAATGTGTGCCATGAAACATTTAAAAGATAAATCATTTCACATTATTTATGAGTACAGTAACATGAAACATTTCTAAATTCTGTTTTTTTTTCCATCTTGAGGATTGGGGCACATTGTGTGTGAATGCTAAGACAACAAGGAGAAGATGCCTGAGGTCCTGCCACAATGTCTCTGACAACCTCGCCGGACTTCACGGGAACTCTTCTAGGCTTCTCTGGGTCGGAAATATATGTGCATCATGTGAGAGACATTGTTTTTGGCTTATATTATAATCTTTCATCAATTTTATTTTCTTTCTCCTGTTATAATTTTTAAGTAATTAATCTTGAGAGCTCAGAAACCAACTAGGTGGGTCTCTGTCTTCCCTCTGTCATTCTTACAGGTATGCACCCGTTGTCCTCATAATCCTGGTTTTCTATTGGTTCACTCATTGTCACTGAACTCGTGCCCTCTCCTGAGAAGTGCAGGAGAGAATCTGTCTGGTGCAATCGGTATTCACAAGGTGTGGGGGCAGAGTTGCCTGAGGTTGAGAAGGGCTGGCCATCGTGGGTGCCGAGCACAGCTGTGGACTTCTGCAGCCATAGCTCACTCTTGACCCTGCTGGAGGCTCCTTGCCGCCCATGCTATCCATCACCAAGCATGAGGAGCTGAGCTCTCTGCTCTTCAGGGGAGGGCTGGCCCCGCTAGATTCATGAGCGTGGTACAACGTAAATCATGTTGTATCTGATGGCCATCAATAGCATAGTTTCCCCTTGTTTCTCAGTTCATTCTTTCAAAAATGGAAAGGGACTCAAAGTAAGATCGTACCTCTGTCTAGGGATCATTTTCCCCCCAGGAGAAAATCCCTAGAAAATCACTCTAACCTTGTTGATGCACATTCTCCCTGAATGTCACCAGGAGTCTGACTAAAGAAGACAAAGGAGTCTGATTCGGATGAGTATGTCTCCTATGCTATTTACCTTTGAGGCCAATAAATGTCCCTGGAGCGAAGCTGCAGAGATGGATAACACATATGTTTAAGTTTAACCTGCAAGCTGTTGGGGGCAAAGAGCACAGGAAATTCAATTCCAAGCTCCACTTGTTCCTGATCAGACTTGACGTGTATGCCTGGACAATAAGATTTGTGACCTAAGAAGAATAAATGTAAACCTAATCCCAATTAGCATGTATAACTTCTTGTGTCCCAAGCATTCTATCGCTACTTCAGGCTCCCCAAACAGAAGTAAGGGAATGAGTCCGGCTGCACAATCAAGCAGGCCTGGGTTCTAGTTCCAGCCCTCTTATGTCCTCGCAATTCCCTATGTTGTCATCGTTAGATGCCACCGAGTCAGGGGTCAGGTGCTATCCATAGTGAATCTATGCACAATAGAGTGAAACACTGTCCAGTCCTGCTTATCCTCACAACCGTTCCTAGACCTGAACCCAACATTGTATCCATTATATTAATCTAGCTCACTGAGGCCTTCCTGTTTTGCACCGACTCTCTGCTTTGTTACCAAGCATGATGTCTTCTCCTACAAGTTAATTAACTTGGCTAAGTTTCAATTTCTTTATCTGAGTAACAATG
>PVJH01035098.1:0-20072 GCA_004026705.1 Nesogale talazaci
TTGTTAGTGTGAGTAGTCCAAGTTTGTGACTCAGCTATCTTTGACCTCTCTTTATGCTTGAAGAATCAAGAGAAACTAATGAAAGAACTCAAACAGCTGCAACAAGAGGACCTGGCACGCAGGCGACAAAAAGTAGCACAAATGCCACCACAGCTAGTTGAACTGCCCTACAAACGCACGGAAATGAAAGAAGACTGGCAGAGGGAGTTGGAGTTTGCCTTTGAAGACATGTACAGTGCAGGCAGGAGTAAGACCTTTCAGTAGACTTTCAACAGGACTTTTAAATGCTTGGGTGGGGTTAAATAACTTTGTATTGTTGCACCATTGTTTAATCCTAAATGAGTTCTCCCTGTCTCTCTCTGATTGAGTAGTGAAAGGAGACCTGATTTTGCACCTTGAACCCGAGCCTTTGCCCACTGTGATTGATCAGACCCAAGATGAGGACCTGGACATTTCCATAGAACAAGAAAATGCAAGTGAAACCGAAGATCTGCAAGTGACAGAAGCTGATAAAATAGGTCCTAGTGAAATAAACGGTAAAGCAAGCTCTTTTGAGTTGACAGTATTTCGTGGGGAAAAAAGTGTTCATCATTAGGCAGCAGTTATGTCTAATTTAAGTGCAGCGACTGATAGCTGGTCAGAATGGTGGAAGGAGGAAACATTTTCTGATTTCCATCGTGACAACAGTGAAGGGGTGTTTTTGTTGTTTATGTAATATAGTCTGATGATTTTGAGGAGCCTAAGTTAGATGCTTAATGCTGCCTTCTTCCCACCCCCTGGCTTTTTCACGTGCTCTAGGTTAGTTACTGCTAGGTGCTTCATGGATGATGATGATGAGTCGCTGTGTTGAGACCCCTAGACTTCATCTGTATCTCCACGATCCTGAGCCCTTGTGCACTTAAATTCAAGAGTGTCCAACCATAAACTTGACCTCTCAGGCCTACTGAACCCTGCTGCTCTGCTATTACAGAGTGGCATCACAGCTGGCAGTGGATCTCAGCAGACCAGTGGGAATCAGCTTTCCCGCCTTCCTTTCTGCATCTAAGGACCACGTCCTTCATCCTGGCCTTGTTTTCCCCATGCCTGTTCCTGTTTGCCCTCATTGCATACCTTGTAATCATTCCTGGGATCTCTTTAGCCCAGCTTGTCTGCGTACAGCCCCTTATCTGCACGAAACTGGAATCTTGTTCCACTTGCTCTCTGAAAGACTTCAGTGGGTTCTCAGAATAAAGTTGGTGCTTTGTTTAAATAGACTTTACTGAGGTACAACTGACATTTAGTCAATAAAATTGACTGCGTTTCAGCTAGAGAACATCTCCGTCATCATACAAGATCCCTCTGGATTCTTTCATGTAACACTTCAAAGTGTATGCAGCAGTATCTCATTCCCCTCCTCCGCTTTTTCCTGAAAGTGTCCCATGTCGAATTCTTTATCACATGTTATTTATCCATTCAACAGTTTTGATGGGCTTTTGTGTTGTCTTATTTTTGTCTCTCCTAGAGAGTTCTGCTTTGTTTTTATATGCAAGTCTGTGTACGTATGTTTTCATTTTGCTTGAGTGATAAGTAGGAGTTGCTAGATTGTGTGGTAAACTTATGTGTAACTTCTCTATCGAAAAAAAAAACACAAGCATAAACTATTCCAAAGCTGCTGTGCCATTTTACATCCCCACCAGCAGGGTCTGGGAGTATGAGAGTGCTTGTTTCTCCACTAAAGGGGTACAAGCCCCTCTGTTCCACCTGGTCCCACTCAGGGTGGGGGGGAGCTTGGTGGAGTCTTAGAAGTTCGCACTCCCATTGTTGTTGCTCCATGCTTAGCGTCAAGTGTTAATGACTGCCTTAACCTATTTACTAAAAACGTGAGAGTAACTAGGTGTAGAACTCCTGTTTCTATTAAATGAAAACACACAGACACAGAGGCAAGGCCATCTGTGGCACTTCTAGAGGGCCAGAACTGACTCAGTGGCAGTGTGAGGTGAGAAGCGGAAGGGGCCATCGGGGTGCTAGAAAATCGTCTGCATGATGATCTAGATGGGGTTTCGTTAACTGGATGGGTGGGTGGGTCACAAAAACAGAGCAAGCGCACTGCTGCCGAGTGGACGCAGACGCACCATGACCCTGTAGGGTGGTACAAGTGCCCCTGCGAGTTTCTGAGACTAACTCTGGGGAGTAGAAAGCCCTGTCTGCTAAAGAGAGGTTGGTGGTTTTGAAGTAGAGACCTTGCAGATCGCCTCCCAATGCATAACAACAACGTCACCAGGGTTCCGTGGCTAGATGGACAGATTGGTGAAATTCATTGATACTATTTAGGTTTTGAGTTATAAAAACCAAATTGAAAGTTAAAAACCACCTCTGTAGATATTCTTCAATTGATTAAGCCAGAAAACTATACTTTTATCCCCCCCCCCCCCAAAAAAAAAAGTAGAATCTGATTTGTAGTGATCCAATGTATTGGGGCAGAATTATTTCATTGGCTGTCCATTCATTATTGGTTTTTATACAAGGCCCCTCTGGATAGGCTTAAGTTTTAACATCGTATGTATCAATCCATGTATGTTCTTAGAAGCTAGTTAGGATTATGTGTTTTTTTAAGGGGTCTCATAAAGATAGCCACTGTCTTCCTACTCCCACAAGGGCAGTGATGTGAAAGAAAAATAGATAGGTGATAGGTAGATAGGTAGGTAGATAGATAGATAGATAGATAGATAGATAGATAGATAGATAGATAGATAGATAAAGATAGCCACTGTCTTGGTGTCAGTTCTGACTGGGAGCTGCTCTGTAGGATAGAGCTCTCTGAGACTGTGACTCCCCAGCTGTCGGAGGTCTGGCCCTTCTCCAGAGGGGTGTTGGGTACTGATTATTAGCTCTGCGTTAGCGATTAGCACCTAAACTCCTTTCTTTCTTTTTTTGAAGATCAAGTTTAACAGTTTTATGATGTAATTCACATGTACAATTCAGTGGTTTAAAGATATTTTTCAAAGTTGTGTAGTCATCACCACAGTCAACTTTAGAACATTTTCTTCATTATTAGTTCCCGCAAGGGCTCCGGTCTTCATGAAGATAGATGTGAGAAATTTTCCTCAAATAGTACTTGGAATAATTTGGCTACACTCCAATTTTTCAGAGTCTTAGAAGGGACCCTTCTCGAGTATAGACCATACATCACTCAACGATACTCACATGTACAATTCAGTGACTCCGGTTACTGTGTGGTTGTGCAATCATTCTCACCCTGAGACTTCAGAGAATCTTTTGGTTATGGTTTTAAAATTATTCCAGACCACAGTTTGGAGATTTATTCATCCTTTGTGACTGTAGACATTAGGTAGGTTTTTGTTTTGGGCTTTGTGACTCAGGTGCTTCAGGTGAGAGTTTACACATGCTTTCTTTTTTGGTTTTTGGGAGGCATCACTGCCCTCTGGTGGTGGGGGTAGGAGGGCCCAGCCTTTGCTCCTATGGAGCCACTGCTGGAATTGAACCTCCATCCCAGTGGGCCGCAGCCCCACGCACAACCACTACGCCACCGGGGCCCAGCCTCTACACATGCTTTCTTTGGGTGACGCTGATTACCGTCCACACACACACCAAAGTTTGCTGCTTCCATTTGTCCTTTTTTTCTCTCTCCTCCTGCCTTCTGAGTTTCACCCTGGGCAAAGGCTGCCCTCTCATCCTGTTTGCTTGGACGGTCTAAAGACTGTGTGCGTCCTTGTGCTGCCGCTCACCTCAGAGGCCTGTGTGTTGTTAGACTGAGAGCTGAGCTGCAGGGCCCAGTTCTGTTCCACTCTTAAAGGGTGTCTGAGGACCACAGTCTTGGGGGTTCCAGCAGACCTTGTCAGTCCAGTCAGCGTGGGCTTTTCTCCTTACTCCGACTTTGGCTTCACGTTCACCTTCTCCGCTCCAGGCTCACCTGCTGTTGTGATCCCTTTCTGACCTGCCAGCACTCGTAGCTAGGTACCATCCGGTTCTTCTGGTCTCCCGGTCATTGAGACGGGTGCACGTGATCCCTGGGACTAATTGTGTCATGAGTTTTCTTCACTCGTCTTTGCTCTAGACAGGCAGAGACCAATGGCTAATTGCATTAAATGAGTTCAATAAAGCTTTAACTTTGTATTGGGAAGTAGTGAACGTTTAGCAGGCTGACTATTGAAGAGGAGCCCTGGTGTCAGAGTGCTTACTCGTTGGACTCCTAACCACCTGGTCAGCAGTTTGAAACCCGCAGCTGCTCGAAGGGAGAGAGACAAGGTTTTCTGTTCCGTGAAGATGTAATAGCTTTAGCAGTAACTGAGGATGATATAGAACAGTTTATCTAATCGTTAATAAATGCTGAATAAGGTGTTTCTCTGTGCCCCCTCCCCCTTCCTTTTCTTTTTTAGTTCCCTTGGTCATGAAGCCCCAAGAAATCCCTTCAAAACTTCTTTTTAGAAAATTATTAAATAAGATCCGAAGCCAGAAATCTCTCGGGACAATAAAATCTGTGTCTGAGGATGAAAGCGAAATGGTTACTTCTAGTGAAGCCCAGAGTACAGCACCCACGGTGGAGTCAGGCACGATTCCTGGTGAAGAGCACGCACTGCTCCCTGGGCAGCAGCCAGCAGGTGATTCTCTCCAGGAGCCTCATGGGGAGCACCCGGCTCCTTCTCAACACTGGTCTCAAATGTGCTTTTTTCTGAAGAATTGGGAATAAGACCCACAGATGCTTAATGGCTCCCTTTCCGGAATACGTTCTGTGTGTTACCATTGTCCATACACATACTTACTCATTCTAAGGAGCCTGTCAGGTGTGTGTTGAACTGCTAAGCACAAGGGCCATGGTTTAAACCCGCCAGCTGCTCAGTGGGGGAAGAGGAGACCTTTGTTCTCATCAATTTGCGGCTGCAAACCCCCAATGGGGGGGTCCAGATGAGTCCACGATGATGGATGGCGGTGGTTCTTTGGGTTTTGAGTATAAGTTCTGGCGGTGGTTCTTTGGGTTTTGAGTATAAGTTCTGTCATGACTGATGTACTGAAATCTTTTTCCTATTGTTAAGACTTTAAACAATTCCAGGCTGTTCTTGCCATTCTCTTCTTTCTTTCTTTTTAAAATCCTTTTGTTGTTCTGCCATTCTTGTGCTGCACTAAGCATCCTTTTACTGAAGTCTCTGCCTGCATCTTTAATCCTTTCCTTCAAGGAGTGAATTCCTGGGTCAGCAAACACAAGCATGGTAATGACTATTACTTTGTGTTTAATTCACAAGCTACCAGATATTTGTTTGCTTTATTTATTAAATTAAAAGAATTTTTCTTTTGTAAATAAATAACCTTAAGTATATTTGGTTTCAGAAGTTACAGAGATTAAGCCAACTGCATCTCTTTTATTGCGTTATACACAATTATATGGTAATTGTGATAATGTAACCACTTTTTAGGGGGAGGTGGCATAAAAGTTTTCTCTCTCAAATTCAAAGATAAATGAATTTGTGTGGAAATGTTTTGCTTCCAGGCTTCTAAAATAAGTCAATATTTGGAATTTGGCTTTTGTTCTAAGAATAATAGGGAGCCTTGGAACATTTCCACCTGGCTTCTGGTGACCACCTTAATCACTTTACCTCCCTCCCTGCTTTCTCCTCCTGGGTTTCTTTGCCCTTCATCCTGCTTGCTAGCCCCCCAGCAAGCTTCGCTCTGTCGGCACGCCCAGTCCCACCTTCTCGGATGCCACCATGTCACGTTGTCCAGCATGCATTTCTCAGCTGGATGGCTAGAGAAGGAAGAATGCCAAAGTCATTGAAAAGGAGTGGCCAGACAAGTAGGAGAGAAACTCTGGTGTTGGAAGCCCATGTGGGGGGTTTCACAGAGTCAAAGCGAATGAAGATTTTTAAATTGTGAACATTTCCCATTCACTTTTTAAAGCCCCCTTCCATATTAGTGAACTTTCTCCATCTCATCTTTTATCCTCCCCATTCCTGACTGCGCCCCATACACATTGAGTGGGCCACTTTTTTTTTTTTTTTTTAATTTTAAGGAATCTTTATATCTGCTGATCTTTCTGGAAAGGCAGAGTCTTTACTGATTCAGAGGGCTGCTTAAGCGCCATTTTTTCAGAGAGCACTCCTCTGACCCACCAGTCCAATTCAGATTTCATGATGGTGATGATGGTAGTGGTGGTGGCCCTCTTTCAGCAGGGAGATTGATTTTGATATCACTCTATAGTATAACCCCTTTTTTCCTTTTAGAGTACTTGTCATAATTTCTAAATTTGTAACTGCGCTGGGACACTTAATACAATATTTCTGCCCCTCACTCAGCACTGTAAAACTTACTTTGGGGCTGAGCCCCGGTGGCGTAGTGGTTGTGTGCAGGACTGCGGCCCACTGGGATGGAGGTTCAATTCCGGCTCCCAGGAGCAAAGGCTGGGCCTCCTACTCCCACCACCGGAGGGCAGTGATGCCTAAAATTTAAAAAAAAAAAAAAAAAACTTACTTTGATGCCTTTCTGGGTTGCCTCAGTGTCCCCGGCATCCAGCCCATAGTGAACGGCTGAGTAAGTGAAGCAGTTTCTGACTACTCCAAGAGAGCCCAAGTAAATTGCTTTAGCCTCTCCGGTCTGGCTTTATACACAACCCCTCAAATTTAGTACTTTTTCTTTTCCTTTGCTCTTGTGTTTGAAATCCTATGGACTTAGCTTTTTTATCAGTTCTCCTTCACATGTTGCTTTTATTTACACTCTGTTTTCTTGATAACTGGGCTTGGGTTTAATAATAGGCGCTCATCAGGACAGTGTCTAGATCTAAGCACAACACTGAGGTGGTCCAGAATTGAATTGTTAATCCAAATACAGAATCTGGTTTTAGTATTTATTTTTTGGCATCACTGCCCTCTGGTGGGAGTGGGAGGCCCAGCCTTGCTCATGGAGAGCTGCTGCTGGATTTGAACCCGCCAAGCCAGTGTGCTGCAGTCCCACACTCAACCACTACGCTACCGGGGCTCAGCCCTGGTTTTAGTAATTTTTGTAGAGCTAAGCTTGACAATGATTAAAAATGAAAAACCAAAGTCACTGCCATTGAGTCCCTGCTGATGCATAGCAATCTTGTCAGGTGAGTTAGAAGTTAACAAGAGTGTGAGTTTGGGAGTAGAGAGTCCCGTCCTCGTGCCAAGGACCAGCTGGTGGTTTTCAACTGTTGACCCTGCAGCTAGCTGTCCAACTCAAAACCACTGGACTCCTTTGACAGGACATCATGTTCATAATAACCATGATATCTTTTGCAGCTGAAAGTGATACACTAACAATTGAGTCTGGACTACTGAGCTCTGAAGATAAGTCACTTTCCTGTACCACAGACACCGAAAAGCAACAAGGTATGAAACTTGCTGACTTTTGCATCTTTAATATAATGACCTGTCATAAATCAAAGGAAAAAGACTTGGTGAGTGGTGGTGTTCTAAATTATTGAAACTCATTTTTGTTTGGGAATTCTCTTAGAAATAAAGGAGACTCAGCCTATCTCAACCGTAGTTCCGAATATAGCCCTACTTCATCCTCAAGAAGAAGCAGCCAGAATTAGGATGTCAGCAAGGCAGAAACAGGTAATTGGAAATTTTAATTTTAAAAGTGTCCTTTTCTCTTTACTTATGCCAATTTTGTCTAACCAATGAAATGTGTTATGTATGACTGCTTTTGATGTCATCTCTTTTACAATATCTTTAAAAATATCAGAAGCACTTCATTCTTTTCTAGTACAATTGACTTTATCTTTCCTGCATTCTGCCTTTTTATTCTTGTACTATGTGTACTTTCTAACTAGTCGTTACCAATTTGTGGCAGCACCATCTCTGGCTGATAGACTTGTGGACCAGACTGTCAATAGATAGTTTTTTTTCCACAAATAGATTGCCAGACCTTCCTTTTGAGGTGAGCTCAGGAGAAAAATTATAGTCATAAGGCTTAATTTTTCTTTTGAAATGCATTTTCAAAGAATTTTAGGATTTCAGGCTCTCACTGTTTCATACTGGGGGAGCCCTGGTGGACTTGAACTGCTGACTTTTCCATTAGCCGCTAGACAAATTAACTGGTTTCCTCCCAGCAGTGTTTTACCTGTAGAATGTATAAAGATACTGCTCTGGCGTTCTCTGTCTCTCTCTCTCTCTCTCTCTCTCTCTCTCTCTCTCCCTCTCTCTCCCTCTTTCTCCCTCTCTCCCTCTCTCTCTGAAACTGCTGACCTTCCAGATGACAACCCAACAGGTAGCCACCGCACTGTGAGAGCGAGAGCTGGAAACCCTTCAGTTCTTTCATAGTATGTTTCCAAAGGCAAATCGAACCTAATCACTATAATGGTTGCCTCTCTTTTAGGCATTGTAATGAAATATACATAGCAGACAGACCGTTTGCCATTTCAGTCCATTTTCAACGTGTAGTCCAGTGGAGTTCACCGTGTCCCCTCTGACGTACCACAGTCAGCATTATCCATTTCCAACTTTTCTCTTCACCCTCTGTAGAAATTGTTGTCTTACCTGCTTTAACTTTTTAAAACCATAAACAATTCCTAATGATAATCAAGCCCATGGGTTAACCACCAATATTATTAAGCCAGGCAGTTTTTAGCCATAGTTAGTTTTTAAAAATACCCTACTGAGTAGTGAAAATCCTTTCAGCCTTTCTTCCTTCTCGGAGACGTGCTCTCTGATTGATACTCTGAAGCGCAGGGGTGGGCACACGGGCTCGCGAGTCCAGTGTGATGGCTCTTTCGATCTGAACGTGTGGCTCTGAAGTAAACTTGAAAATGAAAATTGTACTATCATGGTTTTATTTAAAAGACATTATTCACAGAATGGTGATTTCATTTGTTTGTAAAAATAGTTAGGGCTCTGGAATAATTTTTAAATTGTTTGAGTGACAGAATCGGCTCTTCCATCTCAAAAGTTGCCGACCCATGTTCTAGAGCAATATTGTCAACTAGAACTTTCCGTGGCGAGGAAAATGTCCAGATTATGACCCTCACTTACAGTCTCCGCCAGCCAAGTGGCTATCAAATACTTAAAATGTTGCAACTGTGGGCTAAGGCCCAGTGGCATAGTGGTTGGACTGCGGCCCACTGGGTTGGAGGTTCAAATCCAGCAGCAAGGCTGGACCTCCTACTCCCACCACCAGAGGGCAGTGGCACCCCAAAAACAACAAAACAAAAATTGCTCCACAAATGTTGCAACTGTGGCTGAGAAACTGAACTTTCAATTTTATTGAACTGAAATTACTTTAAATGCAGGTAGTCTTGCATAGCTAGTGACTGATGTATTGATACTACACGCTAGAGCAGGGGTTCTCAACCTGTGGGTCGCAGCCCCTTTGGGGGTCAAACAACCCTTTCACAGGGGTCACCCAATTCACAGCAGTAGCAAAATGACAGTTCTGAAGTAGCAACGAAAGTAAAGTTATGGTTGGGGGTCACCACAACATGAGGAACTATATTCAAGGGTCGTGGTGGTAGGAAGGTGGAGAACTCCTGGTCTTGAGGTGCTCCAGAACTGTGAGCCCTCTGTGTGCCCTGGGTCCTCTGAAGTGGGGAATTTCTCGGCGATTGCTTCTCTTTCCCAATTAAAGGTAGGGATGTTAAAAATATGTTGACATTTCTGAATTTTGAAAGCAAGTATTCATTTTTAAGACAACTTCTGGTGCAAGTGCCTCTCTTTGCATACTTGTTAAGTGTCTATTTGCATCAGAGACTGACTGTACTGAATTTAGACATGCCCACTACGTCCAGGCAGATATAGTCCCTGACCTCCTGAAAGTTAGAGCTATTCTTGTGAATTTATAGTCCTTTGATCCTTTGTTGAGGAGGTGTGTATGTGCCTGCACCCATGTGATGCTCTGGATTCTGCTATTTATCATTTTATTCCTCTCAATTCTTTGCATGACAGAGAAGACATAGACCATTGCTCATTGTTTTGCTTTTTAGCTTCTAGATAACTGCACCCCTGAAAAAGAACTTCTCGGGAGACCCTGATAACAAATTCCTCTTGTCATTATGTATCATGACAAATCAAACCTATGATGCGCCATCAATTGCTACCTGTTTAGAGCTAGTTCCTCAGTAGTGGTCTGGGTTTCCCCTAAGTTATCAGACTGCAGAAATCGGTGATTTGCTTGGTTTTTCTCCCATCTCTTGCTGTATTCCTTTGGGGTGACTGTAGCAGAGAGAGAAAATCCCCACTTAGCTCTTGGGTGATTGTATTCTCAGTGGTTAAACACTCTTTTGCTGTTTAACATGATATGTAAATTTTGTTTGTTTGTTTTTAGGGGGGCATCACTGCCCCCTGGTGGTGGGAGTAGGAAGCCCAGCCTTACTCCTGGAGAGCACTGCTGAATTTGAACCTCCAACCCAGTAGGCCGCAGTCCTGCGCACAATTGACTACGCCACTGGGGCTCAGCCCAATATGTAAATTTTTATCTGAGTGAATTATTTAATTTTGAGTCGAGTTTAATTTAGTGGTTGCATTTTTGTTGCCTAGATAATGGAGATAGAAGAACAGAAGCAAAAGCAGTTGGAATTACTTGAACAAATCGAACAACAGAAGTTAAGATTAGAAGCTGACTGCTTCAAGGCCCAGCTAGAAGAAGAAAGGAGGAGAAGCACTCCAGAGTCTAGGGTAGGATGCAGGAAGGCTCGTCTTGCATAGATGTAGCATTCCGAAAAGGAAATTGGTCTTTTTTCCCCTCCCCTTTAAAGCATGTGTAAGTTGATACCCGTATGATTTTCATCGTTCACTTTCTCTGGGGTATCAGTCTCTGTGACCGTGATTTACGTGTATAATGCATATGCTGTGCTCATTGGTTTGTCACTCTGGGACAACAATGGGTTGCTTCCTTTCTTAATACTACAATGAAAAGTGCTGGGGGGAGTTTGTTTAGTTTTGATTCTGTTTTTCACGAACGAGAAAATTGAATTGAAAATTCAAATTTCCAAAGTTCAGTGTAGATAAGATACAGTAGTATTTGTTTCTGAGTTTCTCTGTTCATGAATGGTGGTGTCTTTTCTTAGGTGGATACTGTTCCAGAACCGGGCCCCACAATTTCCGATGCAGATAGTCACAGACAGATGATTCATAACTATCAGCACCAGCTTTTAGAGCACAGCAGGTATTCAAACGCCAAACCAAACCCATCATCTCAAATGGATTCTCACCGTCGGGTACACTTTCTCTGTGACCGTATGTGGCTACATACTCAGGGTGTGTTATTTCATTTCTAGGAGGATCTGCTTGATCCAAAGAACTACAGCTGATAGCTTTCTCATGGCATTGTGAGAGTCATTCCTTTGACTCTGATTATAGCCATCATTTTCATAATTATGCCCAACCCTAGATTGCTATTTGTTATATTTAATGTGCAGACATTTGAGGATAAAGGACTTCTAGCGTTTGTCGCTTTTATCATCATAAAAGAACAATGTTTGTTTGATTTCTGTTAGGTTACACAGACAGTCTCTTGAAGCTGCCCGGAAACAATTACATGACTATCAGGCCATGCTGAAAGAAAGGTACCTGTCTTTGTTGGCTTCATCAATCATACCTGATTCCACAGCACCTCAGAAGGCTGAAAGGCCCACTCTCATATCAGAACACCGGGATCGAGGTCAGAGACCCATGCTGAGTCCTAGCGAATTTCTACCCACACAGATATCCCAGTTAGAACAAAGTCATTTTCAAGTGCCAAGAGAGAAGTTGTCTTCACAAAGACAGACGGAAACAGTGGAGGCATTCAGGGCATCAAATGTTTTAACCAGACAATGTGTGGAACCACAAGAATATCTAAGGCTATTCCCACATGCCGAAACACAACAGAGACCACATGCACCAGTCCCAGTTTCTAGGGCTTTGTCACCCGAGCACCCAGTATTACTGCAGAATGCTAGAGAAATGCCGCAAACATCCCGAGCAGCCACTTTTCAAACGGTCGCCTCTCAGCAGAGCTTCTCAGCTCACAGTCCAAGCGTGTCTTCGAAGCTGGTGGAGGCCCCTTCGTTTCTGGCTCTGGTTGCTGAGCGTTCTTTTTGTTCTCTGCCTGCGAAGGGTGAATCCGAACGAATCCAGGAGCACCTTTCTGCTAAGAGCGAAAGTGTGTTTTCCTTAGGCCGCTCGGTCGTCAGCCACACACAGGACAGGCCTTTGCTCTCCTCAGAACATCTCACAGTCCAGCAAGGCAATTTGAAGGCTCTCCAAGAACAGCTGGACCTACAAAATGCAGTTCTCCGGGCGAGACAGGCGTCTCAGGAGCAGCTCCTTCTGCACAAGCAGAAAGAACTGGAAGAGCGACTTGGCCTCCCTCTGTGTGTTCCGCTGGTGGCCCCACCTTCATTGGTCTCGCCCCCTTCTGCCAACACCGAGTTAGGACAAATTCATGAATCTTCTTTACCCAAGAAAGACACTGCAGTGTACGCAGGCCATCCTGTGTTCCCACAAGTCCCAGAGAGGCCTTTGAGTGTTTCACCATCTCATTTACCCCAGCAAGATAATAATATTAACCTTCTCCAGGGACAGCTGGATGTCCAGAGGGACAGGCTTCAGGCTAGGCGAGAAGCTCAGGAAGTTTTGAGTTCACGGAAACAGAGGGAATGGGATGAAAGTGTATCTTCTCAGCAGGCTGTGGAATCATCCGCCCCCCCAGCTCTGCCGACTCCGCATCCATTCCCTTCACGGTCCTCATTAGAAACTAGATCAGGAAAAAGCCAGCAGCAGTATTTATCCAAGAGTGAGGGAGGAGCCTTCACAAGCCAATCTAAAATCGCAGCCTCGAAAGACCAGTCTTCACGTTTTCTCCATCAGTTCCTGCCTCGGCATGGTGCTTTTAAGCTCCTGCGAGGACCGCTGCCTATGCAGAGGGATGCTCTTCAGGCCAGGCATGAAACCCAGACCGACTTTCGTGTACGCAGAGAGGAGGATTTGGAGGTCAGGACTTCTGGGCAGATGAGTGCTTCATTCCCAACAATCGTTGCTCAAAGTTCAGTTCCTTCGCAGACTTCTGCTGAACCTGAACCTAGAAGAATTCAGAACCTTGATTTATCTGAAGCGAGTCACATTCCTTCGAATCACATGATAATCTCAACATTTCAAGATAAATCTCTTGCAGGTTTTTCACAGCATAAGCTAGGACAACAAGAAGGTTTGACAACACTGCAAGAGCAGTTGCAGACGCAGAGGGGGGTACAAGGCACTAACCAAGCCGTTTGGGACTTTGTGCGTAAGAACGATGGAATGGACAATGGGGTTTCTACTGAACCGGTGGACCCTTCTTCCCTATCCCAAGGGGTTTCTACTGAACCGGTGGACCCTTCTTCCCTATCCCAGATAGTTGAATTGGAAAGATCCCGAGAATTCATGTCACTCAAGAGTGACAGTTCATTTTCCTTAAGCCATTCTGTGACCCCGACCTTTCAGGAAAGACCTTTGAGACATTCACAACAGATACCCCTAAAAGATCATTTAGAAGGACATGAAGCGTGGCTGGCCCTGGAAAACAGGGCTCTTCATTTTAGGCAGAAAGCCCAAGAAAATCAATCGTCTGAGCAAACTGTGTCTTCGTCTTTCCTATCCCAGCACGGGCAGGTGCCTAGGACTTCTTGGCCTCCTGCTGGTCCCGTCCAGGCACCAGTCTCGCTTGAGAGTGACAGGGAAATGGTTTCAAGCCATTTTGAGATCCCACAATTGCAGGATAGACTTCTGAGGATATCACAACTTATCCGGCCTCAAGAAGAGAACTTGAAGTCAATTCAAGAGCAGTTAGCAACACAGAGGCTAGCTATTGTCCAGTCTGGACAGGATTCGCAGAAACAACTCCATTTATATCAACAGAGTGGGTGGAAGGAAAAGATATTTCCTGGCCAGGCTGGGGCCTCATCGTTTAGACCCTTAGGGGCCCAGCATCCATTTGCTTTAGCGCCTCTTACTGGACTGAAGAGAATCCCAGAATCTCACCCAACTGAGGATGAGAGTGCAATCTCCTCCAGTCTTTCCGAGATGCCACGACTGCCTGAGCAGCTTCTGGCTTTTCCAAAGCCTGTTTTACCCCAACAAAGCAACTTGATTACACCTCAAGAACACCTGGGAGCACAGCCAGGTGGGGTCCCTCCAAGGGAGAGAACTCAGAGAGAATCGGCTGTGCCCCCGCCGTGGCAATCAGAGGAAGCGCTGCCTCTTGAGCAGTTGGTCCTACCTTACTGTGGTGATTTGACAGCACTTCAAGAGCAGCTCAGTGCTCAAAGGAGAGCCATTCGATCAGCACAGGCAATCCAAGAACAAGTGCTTTCACGAAGACTGAGTCAGTTAGAAAAGAGGGTGTCCTCCGAGCAGGCCAGTGCCTCTCCCTTAGTCCCCCAGGCAGCACGACCTGCGGTGGACTTTGAAAGAACTCAAGAGTCCTTCCCCGTGGAAAGTAGCAGCGCCCTTCCCTCCAAAGATCCTGAGGTTCCAGACGCCCGTGAGAGGCTCATGACTTTCTCCTGGTCCGACCTGCCTCAGCAAAACCCTTCGACAGCCCTTCACGCACATTTGGACTCAGAAAGAGAAGTGAAGTGTTCTAGGGAGAAGCCCCAGGAAGAAATGCTTTTCAACAAACAGAGCCTCTTGAGCAAAAGTGAATCTTCTGAGCACTCTCTCTTCTCTGTGACTCTGCCCAAAGAGCTAGAGGCTTCCTTTATTCCACTACCGTTTGCTGAAGTGAAATCTAAAAGAATTCATGAGTGGGAGTCCTCTGACAATGAACAGACAGCTCCCTCAAGCAATTTCAAGATCCCCAATTTACAAGATACTTTGAGGTTTCCACAGCCCCTCGTAGCTCAGCAAGGTAACTTGGGTCTTCAGAAGCAGTTGGATGTACAGAGAACAGCTCTACGTTATAGCCCAAAAGTCCAAGAGGAATTGCTTGTTCATCGACAAACAGCACTGCAGCAGCAGATACAGAAACATCAAGAGACCTTGAAGGATTTCTTTCAAGACAATCAGGTACGTTTTCAATTTGAATATATGAGAACTAAACAACAAAAATTTGTTAAATATTGGTTTTAGAACTAGGTCTAGGGGCTGAGCCCCGGTGGCGTAGTGGTTGTGCGCGAGACTGCGGCCCACTGGGACGGAGGTTCAATTCCAGCAGTGGGGCTGGGCCTCCTACTCCCACCACCGGAAAGCAGTGATGCCCCCCACCCCCCAAAAAAAAAAAAAAGAACTAGGTCTAGGTACAAAATTTTTGGAGTTTTAAAAAATGTGGGAAAGCTATAACAAAGATTAGCCATTTTAGCCACTTTAAACTACATAATCATTGATATTAATTGCATTTATAGTTCTGCAGCCCTCTCTGCTATCTTGTTTTCTGAATCATTTCTATTACCCCAAACAGGTACTAGAGAAGCTAAGTTTTAGATCCAGGTGTTTTTTTAGTCAATATGTGAAGTTGTAATGGTGTCATTGGTGGAACTGTCTGTTTGGTTTCGGTTCTAATTTAAAGAACAGTGGTGTAGATCTAATGAAGAATTCTTTAAATGTTTCTTCATCCTGTCTTATCCTCTGACCCGCTTGCTTTTTCAGACAAGCAAGCCTCCCCTTAAAGAGGACTTAAAAGGCCAAAAGATAGAGCAGCTCCGAGAGTGGTTTCCTCGTCTCCAAGACCCAGTCAGAGAGGGTCAGGGAGGTGGTCATCACCCACATCAGCTGGTTTCAGAAGTTACCACCACCAAGCCAAGTGGTAAGACCATTTGTCCTATTTGATTGTTATCTTTCTCTTCCTTTTCCATTGCTTTCATCCCTGTACATTGCTGACTAAAGAAAGGTGTGTGGCACGTTAATAGATTTTTAAAAATTGTGTCTTACTTTGTCTTTGCCTTGATAGGTGAACATCTGAACAAAGAATTGGATAGGAGCTCCTCAAAGCCACCTCTAGCAAAAGTTAAACTTGGATTAGACTTGAACCAACATGAACTGAGTGCAATACAGGAGGCGGAATCACCGGGAAGTGCCAGAGCGTCGATTCTAAGTAAACGGAAGGGGTGATAAGACTTCCTTTTTCAGCTTGCTTGTTGTTGTTGCTCAAGAGAGACCAAGTAGTCACTGACCAACAATGGCTTATGTGAAACAATGTTGACAGTCGAGACAAGAAAATGTGGCATGAGGCTGTAGCTTATTTTCCCAAGGAGGTAAACCGATTTACTGGCTGCAGACTCATCCAGTGCCCATGGAGGCAGTTCCGACTCACAGCAACCCTGTCAGGCAGGGTCTAACTGCCCGCAGCTTCCTAGATGATAAATCTTTACAGAAATAAAAAGACTGGTCTTTCTCCCCTGCCGCAGCCGCTGGTGGCACATAGCAGCCCAGTTTGTGACCACTACCCCACCTGTTTCCTGTGCATGTGACAGAGGTCCTTATGACACCTTCCCCACAGAAGATCTAAGAAGACCGATTGTCCAGAGCCACTCTAGAGTTCATGTGACTCCCAGAGACCCCGAGTGCAGAGTAGAAAGGCTTGACAGTGTTTCGGGGCTGTCAGCCTGTCTGCAAGCGCGCTGCCTCATCTCTTTCTCATGGAGTGGCGGAGGCTTTGAGCTGCCAGCTCTTTGGTTAGCAGACCAACCCGTAATTCAGTGTACCAACAGCCCATTGCCATCAGGTGGGTATGATTCCTTGTGCCTCCGGAGGACAGAGGACGTTTCCAAGGCTGTAAAGCTTTGCTGGAGCAGGGAGCCTCGTCGTCGTTCTGGAGAGGGGGTGAGGGTTTTTAACTGCAGACCTTGGAGTTCGCAGCCCAATACGACCCACGAGAAACGCTGCGCTGCTTTCATTAAAGCTCTCGCTGTACCTCTCTGGGGAACGACAGCACTGTTAGTACAATAACAGCAACTTTTTCTTCTAACTTTTCTGGGGGTCGTTTGTTCCCCCCTTTTCATAGCATCTGGCTTTTGTTACTTGGATATAAACTATTATGTATCTCCTTTAGCTATTTGTGGTTTCTTTTTAAGTTTGCTTTGGTTCCATGCGTTTTTGCTGTTGTGGTTTTTCTTGTTGACTCTGACATTTAGTAAGTTTTTCACTCTTGCCTGGTATGTTGAGTGGCATGCAAAACAAAGTTAAGTGGAAGTTCAATGTGTCATTAGGTATTATTTACTGTTGGACTTTGCTGACAAAGTTGGCTCGTCCTTGGCATCTCTGTAATATCTGTAGTTCTTTTACCTGAAGCAATGTATAGTTCCATTTACTCCAAACGGGACCCTCCAAGCTTGATACAGGCTGACTCTTGGTGGTGTGGAGCCAGACCTGGGATTCTGGAGATATCACTGTAGAGTCAGTCTTTCTGTTAATGCCCTTCATTTCCTTGAAGCATCCTATCACTCCTTTAAGCCTTACCTCCTTCCTCTGCCTGATAGCCCTGAGTCCAAAGTATCAGAGTTGATTTCTCCCAAGTATCACACCCCCCTCTGCTCAGCACATGGCCTTGCAGGACCTCGGGCATGGAGGGGTGCAGAGGCGCCTGCCTGTCACAAGTGGTTTCTTTGAAGCATTTTCCCCCATTCTTATTCCATGGCTCCTATTTACCTTGTACAATTCCTGGTGCCATTTAGTCCAAGTGTTTCTGGGGTTTTGCACAACAAACTGGCTTTCGGGTTTTTTTTATGTCTCCCACCCCTTGGCTTGTTTTTGTTTTTGTGTCTGGAGAAGTGTAGCGATCTTAAGTGTTCATTTCAGACATGTATCACAGAGTGTACCACACCCAGGGCCCCACCCCGAGTCTCGAACTGCCACACACGGGCACCTCGAAGCAGACCCCTCCTTGTTCTCTCCCCACTGTTATCTCCGTCTTCCCAGAGTAAACCAAGGACAGCATGGTTAGTCGGACCAGAGTTAGAATTGCACAGGTCAACTCGGGGCATACACGTTGCATGCTACTTGCAAGGCCAGCAGTTTGAAATCACCCGTGGCTCTGTGTGAGAAAAATGAAGTTTTCCAGTATTGTAAAGGTTTACAATTTTGAGGCTGAGCCCCGGTGGCGTTGTGATTAAGTGCCGGACTGCGGCCCACAGGGTTCGCGGTTCAAATCCAGCAGCAGCTCTCCAGGAGCAAGGCTGGGCTTCATACTCCCACCAGAGGGCAGTGATGCGGGGCGCCCTCTCCCCCCCCCCCCCAAAGAAAAAAAAAAGATTTACAATTTTGGAAACCTGTGGGGAAAATTACACTTGTCCCATAGGGTCACTGTGAGTGTAATTAACTCAATAGCAGTGAGTTTGGGTTTTTTTAAGCATATCTTATGAATGCTTATTATCCTATGTAAACCCATCAGTGGTTAGTGAGTTCCCCCAGCACTTTTCTTGTGCTAAGTCAACATTGGTGTGCAATCTAGTATTAGAAAGTCAAGGTTTCATTTGAAAAGAAGACTGTCTGTACTGAGCGTTATGTTCTTTTAAAGAATTGTTCATATCAAAATGCTGAAGGTACGAGACCACCCAAGAACTGGGGGACAGAGCGTGGAAGTTAATGCAGAAGGAATCGTTTAGGAAAGGAGGGGAGAAGGGTGGTTCAACTTGAATGTAACAAAGCCCCTGAATTGTTCATGTGGAAATTGTTTGGTTTTTCTTTTAAATCATTTTATTGGGGGCTTATATAACTCTCATCACAATCCATACATCCATCCATTATATATCAAGCACATTGATACATTTGTTGCCCTCATCATTCTCAAAGCATTTGCTTCTAAAGCTCCTGGTATCAGCTCCTCCTTTTTTTCCCCTCCCTCCCCCATACTAGAAATTGTATAATGGAAATCATATTCTATTAGTATGTTTCCACAGCAAAAATAAGTGAGTTCGGGCTGAGCCCCAGTGGCGTAGTGGTTGTGCACGGGACTGTGGCCCACTGGGATGGAGGTTTAATTCCAGCTGCGGCTCCACAGGAGCAAAGGCTGGGCCTCCTACTCCCATCACCAGAGGGCAGTGGTGACCAAAATAAATAAATAAATAAAGGAGTCCTTTAAAATTTCTTCAGAAAACTGAAGTAAAATAATTTGAAGGTATGAGTGAAAGATAAGCAATTATTTTCTTGCTACACACATTTATAAGCTTGATTTTAATTTCGTTTTCTTTGTAACCAATGGCAATTCCTTAACAAAATATAAGCCTTTTTTTTTTTTTTTTAATTTTTTTAAGGCATCACTGCCCTCTGGTGGTGGGAGTAGGAGGCCCAGCCTTTGTTCCTGGGAGCTGGAATTGAACCTCCATCCCAGTGGGCCGCAGTCCCACACACAACCACTACGCCACCGGGGCTCGGCCCAAGCCTTTCTTTCATGCATAGTTTATAGGTTCGAGAAAAGGTCTCTTTAGAACAGCAGTTCTCAACCTGTGGGTTGCGACCCCTTTCGGAGGTTGAACAGCCCTTTACGGGGGTCACCCGATTCATAACAGTAGCAAAATGGCAGTTATGAAGTAGCAACGAAAATAATTTTATGGTTGGGAGGTTACCACAAATGAGGAACTGTATGAAAGGGTGGTGGAATTAAGAAGGTTGAGAACCACTGCTTTAAAAATTGGACATTCACAAAAAGATTTAACAATTTGAAGTTGGCAAGTTGTTTTACATAAATGCTGAATTAGTTGGCTTAGTTAGCCACCTTGATATACAAACTTAGTTTTTTTTTTATCTGTAATCTGAATTGCCTTTAGTTTTGACTCATTCTACATTGTAGTGGTTACAACTCTGGGCTGCTACCACAAGTTCGGCAGATCGAAACCACCGGCTTCTAAGGAGAAATATAAGACTTTCTACTCCCATTAAAAAGTTACAGCCTCAGAAACCCATAGGGGTGGTTCCACTCTGCCTTTTAGAATTACTCTGAATTAGAATCCATTCAATGGCAGTGAGTTTGTTGGAGTGTTTTGTTGTTGTTGTTGTTGTTGTTGTTTTTTGCAGGGCTGAGAATTAAGTGGAAATCTAATGAGGTGATTTTTTTTTTCCTTCCCAGATAAAAGCGATTTCTATTATCAAGACAGAGATCCCATGAGAGTCTCCATCAGCCGAGAACACAGTTTACTTGATAGCTCTGTGGACCTTAAGGCTATTGGTCATCATCAACCA
>PVJH01035099.1:0-19969 GCA_004026705.1 Nesogale talazaci
CATGCTTTCTTAATGTACAATTACTTTATAGAAAGCTCTTTTTAGACACATATGAGTGTCTATAACTTTTGCTTCTCTAGTCTAGCAAGTCTAAGACAGAAGGGGAGGGTTTTCTTCCTCATATGTGTATATGAAGAATAAACATATTAATGTCAATGACAGTTGTGCATAAGTATTGCACTTTGCCACACATGATATCTCTAAGCAGCTTTACTTATGCCTTGGTTGACTTAGTTATTAGTTGACATATCATGTTGATTGGTAATAAACTAACAGTAGTCTAGCATTCTATGATATTAGAACCTCAGTAAAAATAGAAACGCACATTTCTAAAATAAAATTTGGGATTATATTACTTGTGTATGTTTAATTCATGTTTCTATACCTACATACATCACTGTGGCAGAGAGATGGTATATGGAACTTGACCCAGTCCAAGTTATACCATTCTTAAATCTAGGAGTGAATTCAGATCTTCCCATGTAGTGTGATATTATAGGGGGAATGGCTTCTGTAAGGATGATTACCGGCTGGGCAGGAAAACATTGCAGCTGTTTCTGGAGAAGTAGATTAACTCTCATAATGTCCTTCTGTTTTATTTCTCCATTCCCTTTTCTCCTCTCCAAACAGGGGAAATAAAGAAGTTGTCAAAAGCATATCATTTTACTAGACAGTCTAGTCCTGTACATTCATGGGAAATGATCCAGGAATGACATGAGACAGAATATGTTATAGGCGGTCTGTTTACAGTGGAAACATTTACATAGTAGTAGGTGAGAGTGATGAAAGAAGAATTAAAGCCAGATTTATCATGTAGGAAGAATACATGGAGGACATGGAGGTTCAACTGACCTATCAAAGGGTAGTCATTTAGAAATACACAAAAGAAGAAGTCGGTTAAGGCAGGGGTTATTGATGATGGTGGTGGTGATTGCTTTTAAATACCATGTGTTTACTCTGTCACACTCTGTGACAGGCACTATTGCCACACTGTGGACTTCACCTGAATTATTCCACATCTTCTATTATCACCATCCCCATTTGATGAATAGGGGAAAATGACCTAGAGAAATTAAAAGTGCTCAAAATTTAATTATCAGTGGTGAAACTCATATATAAAAGGAACATCATGAATTCAGTTACATCTCTAATTCACTGATTAATCAGGGGGCCTAGAACACAAGTTCACACATATTCACTTATAAACACATATCCCATTAATTCCCAAACCTCCCTCTCCCATTTCAAATTTTGACACTAACATAGTTGCTCTGTAATAGAATAAAATTTTAAACATTGCTTAATATTTCATGTCTCTACCTTCATTGTGACTTTGTCCCAGATAAGGAGAACACAAAATAATAATTAGCAAAAAATAAAAATAAAAATAATAATTAGCAAAACTGAATATATTCTCAAAGACCATTTAAGACAAGTATTAAAAAATTACCCCATAAAATATGAGGAAACATGTAAAAATGTCTACTAGTCTGGTTTGACTAGAGGAACAAATTCATACTCATTTGTGCATAAAAATAACTTTTTATACAGTAACAATTGAATATAATGCATGAAATAGCACCCTAGCACAGATCATATCTGTAAGACTGATATTAGCCCATATGTCCAGTACCAATGTATAAAGACCTCTGCAAACTCACAAGACACATGCATTGATGCCAAAGGCAGGAAGATCACAGGCCAGTGGGTGGAAAGTCTTGTGGATAGAGTGGCATTATAAGCATGTGAATGCTGGCAGTGATCTTCACATAGCCTCTCTAGTTCTAGCACTTGGCTGACTCAGCATAGCTCCATAGCTCCATCAAATTCATTATCTGGTTTCCAATGAACTATTTATCTTCATGCGGCCTACAAATGAGGTCATCAACCTGTGACTCAATTGATAGGCTAGACTCCACCCTTTCACAAGTTGACACCAGATTAAGTAACTACCACAAAATGTAAGTTCTTTGTTCCCATAGAAATTTTTCATATTTATATATATGAAAAACCAACAGCCAATGTGGTAGTCAATGGAGAAAAGACAAACAATATCCCACTGAAAAAGGAAACCAGATAAGGATGTTCCTTATCCCCACTCTTTCTCAATATCTTACTGGAAGTTTTAACTAACAGGCAAAGCAAAGACATCAACTGCCGCCATTCTGTTTTGCCTGTGGTTAATCATCCCTCAAACTAACTCCCAACAACTGGGGAAGATAGCTTCTCATCTTCATGAGGGAAATACCACAAGATTTCCCAGGAGTCTCAGGTGAAAACCATGCCCACCCAGAGACCTCATCAGCTACTCAATGGCTTTCTCCTGATTAACAGGCCAGACTCCACCCCTACATTTCAATTATAAAATTAACATAAGCACATGACTGCCACAGTGATCAACAACTTTATATGGAGAAGGAAGAAGTTCAGAATTAGCAGAGAACTCAAGAAGAAAGACGTCATGGGAGGGCTTGCTTTACCTGATTTTAATACATATTATACAGTCACAGTGGTCAAAGCAGCATGGTATTGGCATAATGATAGATACCTAGACCAATGGAAAAGAAATAAAAGTGCAGAAATAAAAATATCAGCCTACAGACAACAGATTTTTGATAAGGGTCCAAAAAATATCAAATGGGAAACAGATGCCCTTTTCAACAAGTGGTGTTGGAAAAAATGGATATATACCTGTAGAAAAATTAAGCAAGACACTTACTTCACTCCATGTATAGAATAAACTCAAGGTGGATCACAGATCTTGAAGTAAAACCCCAAAGTATTAGGGGCATCAATGAGGGATGTGGGATCAGCCTGAGAACACTGACACAGGGATTACATAGGCTATCAGAAATAGAGAACACAAACACAGAGGAGACACACATAGGAAAGTGGGAAATACAGAGAATAAAAAAAACATATGTACATCCAAAGATTGCAACAAGAGAGTAATAAGAGAGCATACAGACTGGGAATACATCTTTAGCAATGACAAGTTGGATAAAAGTCTTACAACCAAAATCTACACTACCATATGGGCCAGCACCAATATGAAATACAGCTATCTTCACTGACCAAAGACATTCTGGGGTCAAAAATGGGGAAACAGGGTCAGGATAATACCTTAAATGACCCAACCACACCAAAGTACTAAGGATGTGTGACTGAACATGGAGCTCCAGCTCGAGCACCAAAGATATACTTTGTGACACCCCATCCCACTCAACCAGGAGACACTCCTGGAGGTCAACGAACAGACCTTAAACTATTTGTAGGATTTTATATAGTTATTATTATTGTATTCTTGCATGTATGTCTACATGTTGGATATTGGGGGGGCTTTGTTGATGTTTTCATTGTTTTCTTTTCTTTGCTACCTTCATTATAGGATACACTTTTTTTGAGTATGTTATTTTCTCTACAGGTCTATCTGGATGGGGTGGATGGATGGGCAGTCTTGGGGTGGGAACAACGGGACTGATAGTATCAGGGTGGATGTGGGGGGGTTGTTGGCTGATCCAGGGTTGGGGAGAGTAGGATGTGGTTCAGGATCGGTCACGGGGTGGGTGTGGAAGGTCCAATAGGGCTTGAATAAGACTAACATAATAGAGAGACAATATTGAATACTAAATGGAGGTTGAGTATGATGGTGGGACGGGAGGAGGTATAGGGAAAAAGAGAAAAGAACTGGGGAGTAAGGGGCATTTATAGACGTTAAATACAGGCATACATATAGGTACATATATTCATATGATGAAGGGGAAATAGATCAATATGCATATACTTATAGGCTTAGAATTAGGACACCAGATGGGCTTTGGACCACCATCAGGTACTTCCTCAGTGCAGGAATATTCTGGGATTAAATTGGGATTCCATGATTCACAGTTCTCTGACATGATCACAGAAAACAAATGTGTGCATTAGCAAATGTGGTGAAGAAAGCTGATGGTGCCTTGCTATCAAAAGATGTGTGTCTGTGGTTTTAAAAACATGAAGGTGAATAAGTGGTCATCTAGCTAAGAAGCAAGTCCACATGGAAGAAGCACAACAGTCTGTATGACCACTATGTGTCAAAGGGATCCGGTATCAAGCATCAAAGACCTAAAAATATATCATTATAAGTGAGGGGAGTTCAGATTGGGGATCCAAAACCCATCAATAAGTGAAGAGACATTCTCTTACAGGGGGGTTGTAGTGAGGAGATGAGCCCATCTAGGTGCAGTGTAGTAGCAATGAAATGTTCTCAAATGCTCCCTCCCACCAACTATCATTATCCCAATTCTGCCAGACAAATTTGGTTAAATCAGGGGATGCACATTGGAGTCGAAAATGTGGAAATTTAGGATAGATAATCCCTTGAAACTAGCGGGGAGTAGTGACATTGGGAGGGTGGAGGGATGGTGGAGTAGAAAGGGGGAACAAATTTCTCAGATCTACATGTGACCTCCTCTCTGGGGTGTGGACAACGGGGAGTGGGTAAGTGAAGTGACACATTAGACAGTGTAAGATATGAAGCGTTAATAATAATTTGTAAGCTATTTTAAGTTCATAGGGGAGGAGAAGGGGGAAGGGGAAATATGGGAAGATGGAATTTAAAAAAATAAAGAACTAGAGGAAAGGGGAAGAGAAGCTTATGCTGGAAGGGTTCAGGTAGATAATGTAGATGAATGTGGCAACATGTGTACAAATATGCTTAATATGAATGATTTATTAAATGCTGTAAGAGCTCCCAATAAATTCTATATTAAAAAAAAAGAAATTTTTCACTTGGTGAATTGTCTTAGTACTCAATTTTAGCAGGGGCCTCAACAGACTGAAACATTCCAACATTACAAGCTTTTAGTGATTGTGTCAGGCAGGGTTCTCTTAGAGAAATAAAATTCAGGACACTTATAATTCTTTTTATATATTTATATATAGAGAAAGGTATATAAGATAAGAAAGAAACAGTTAACTATCTATAAAGCAGTACAGATTGCTCGGTGCAACTCACTTGCGTGAGGCAGCTATAAGATTGTCAGTCCTTCAAATCTTGAGAGCCGATGAGCAGTCCTCTGTAGAGCAATCCAGGCTATCTGGTTACAGGAAGCAAACAGCAGAGCAGGTCGCCAACAGTCAGCCATTGACAGAGTCCAACAGTCCTCAGCTCAAGAGATGTATATCCCAGGAGGGTGGCCAAGTAGGGCTTGAAGGCACCTCAACTCATAGCTCCACAGTCCACGATTAGGTGTTCCACGGGCAATGTTGCTCAAAAGTTGAGGCACAGGACGAACAAGGCAGCTCTCTGGTCCAAAGATCTGGAAGCAAGAGAGAGGATGGGGCTCGCCACGCCTTTCCTATCTCTGCTCTTCAATTCATCCCGTGCGTTCATTGGCTGTACCGTCACAACAGACCCACCAATCTTCTGTGGCCATGTTGGCATAACAAACCTACCCATCACAGTGATGTTCAACTAACCCAGTAGCTATCAATTCCAACAGCATCTGTGAACTTTTTTCAAAAATTCTTACCACCAAGCCTATTACATCTTAAAACACACACACACACACACACACACACAGAGAGAGAGAGAGAGAGAGAGAGAGAGAGAGAGAGAGAGAGAGAGAGAGAGATGAGTTATTCTTAAGTGGGGTCTGCTTATCAATACTTTAGAAAGCTTTCCAGTTTAATTTTAACATGTATTTAGAATTGAGATCTGTTAATGTAAGTCACTCGCTTGTAAAATCCACTCTTTGTAGCGGTAAAAACCACAATCATTATGAGGATGATGGTGGTGGGGAGAATCAAAGTCACACAGACCAGTGATACCTGAGTTAGAAAACAGACCAGAAATTTTCTGACTCTCAGCTGAAGATTCTTTACTGAGTATTCTGCATAAAAGCCAATTATTTTCAGGAGCTTTTTCTTTTGATTTGTTTCCATATATGCACAGACAGGTGTGATAAGTTATACCCTTCAGAATGCTGACTTCCAGAAGATGGAAAAAAGAGGGGAGTAAGAAGCCCCTTAGAGCCTCCTGCAGATCAGCCTGAACTCAAATTAATATGTGAACATGGACTCCTGCGGGCTGAGCTTCCGCAATCATCTGTAGCCTCATCTCCTTTAACTATTATTCCTAAAATCCTTGCCCTTACCTCCCTCAGAAGTGGTTTGAAATGTATTTTCTTTATATCCATATGTCTCTTTCTCTATATACTACATTTTTCTCAAAGCCAAATCTCCAAAGAAATTATTTGCCAATTTGGGCAAGTAAAGTTTTGTACCTCATTCCCATTTTGTTCATATCCTTTCTCTGCATCTTCTTTGAAACTCTAATATTGTACATAATGAGGAAAAGAGGAACGAGAAATGTCTATGAATAGCTTGACAGCTCAAGTCATCTAGGGAAGGCATAGGAACACAGCACTGAGAGCAGGAACAGAGTACCTACTTATGACTCTGGAATCCATCCCGCAGTTCCTACAGTGATCTTATGCTCTGGAGAAGCAGGCATCTACAGCTTCTGTGGGGGAAAAACGCTGCACTAGCTCAGGTGCAAATAAGGTATCATTGCCTCATTAGGAATAAAGTAAATGTAATGAATAATTGATAAACTGAAGATATGTAGTATAAATGTGCTTTATTTTTCTTGTTTTTAATTGGATAGAAAATATTTGTTTTTTAACTAATACTCTCTCTACAATAAATCCATTGTGTGCTGCATATAAATAAGAGAAACAAATGGCAGCAATGAAGGACTGGGAGGATGAAATGGAAAATACTGCTATAAAGTACTAGTACTGTTGCCTGCAACATATTACTACTGTTAGGTGCCAATGAGTCAGTTCTAATTCCTAGCAATGCTATTTACAACAACACGAGATACTGCCAGACCCCACCCTGCCCCCCAGTTGTTGCATTTAAATCCATCATTGCAGCCACAGTATGTACACGTCCTGTGAAGGGTCTTCCACTCTCTCTCTGCCCCTCTGTTTTACAAAGCATCGTGTGTTTTTCCAAGGCCTGGTCTCTCTTGATAACATGCCCAAGGTACATCAATAATAGTGTACCATTTGTGCATTGTGCTGAATCACTAGTTTAAAATGAATCCGGACATGGATCTCTTGCAGTTATTTGGCCAAATGTAATCGATTTTCTTGGCACCGATGAGTGAGTTTTTGCAGTACCTCAACAACTTATTGAAATATTTCTATTAGTATTTCATAAACTCCTTGAAACCTACTCCTTTCAGAACATCTTGAACTTCTTTCTTCGGTATAGTTGGTAGCTGATTATATGCTACCCTTGAAATGGATGAACGCTGATTTTATCACTGGGGCACCACCCTTCACCACGAGTTGAGGCCAACTCCTGGTGCCCCATCAGGACCTGCAGAGTGGCTGGTGATTTTGAATTTCTGACAAGGGTATTACCGGATTAGAATACATATATACATATATATATGTGTGTGTGTGTGTGTGTGTGTGTGTGTGTGTAGTTAATCAGAATGTGGTAGGGACTAATAATATAACAATTATAACTACTAATAGAAAGGTGTAATATGTTATTAATTATTTAGTAATACACTTCTACAAACAAACAAAAGCACCACTGACAAACCTTCAGTATAGCAGTAGAATTTTGTCTAATACATTACCAAAAGTTGAGTCCTTCAGGTTGGAAGGCATTCAACAACTGGGAAAGAGGTCCCTCCTCAAAGCAGACTTAACATTCATAACATGGATGGATCAAAGTACTTGAGAACTTTATTTGTTGATGTTGTTCTCAAAAGGAGAAGAAACAGCTTCAAGTATTCTTTAATAATAGGAAAGTACAATGCATGAAGTAGCAGCCTAGACAAATTGGAAGTCATCAAAAATGAAGGCAATTTGAAAACTGCCACTAAGCAAAAAAATAGGAACTTGAGCATATCCTAGGAATCACCTAAAAAAAAAAAAAACCACAGTTGGTGTTATTGAACACTAATGCTTGAAGATCAAACGAACTGTTGAATGATATGAAGTTCTTATTATATAAGAAGGAACTAAAAGGTAATTAAAAAATAAAAGACCCAAATTAATGGCAGAAGAATTTTCTGGTAGTTACATAATCTGTTATCAATATAAGAGGATTAAGAGTGAAGGGGCGAAGGTTAGCCAGTCAATCAGGTCACAGTTTAATGACCTAACTTGAGGTGCCAAATTGAAAAACAGCTGATTGGAGGCAGGATGCAGGCTCACTTTGTGGGAGACATTGCAGCTGACAAGACACAGGGAGCTACACTAGTGCCTGGAGCCCTGCCAGCATCGAGCGGCAACACCACTGAAACTACAAGACTTTAAACCCACTGGACTTTGTTTTTCCTACACCTGGCACCATTGCATGTGTTTTCTGAGTCTGAAGAGGACTTTATATATTGATATCAGATCTAGGGACTAATATCAGACTTAAGGACTTGATCTGGACTGGGATGGGATGTTTTCTTAACTTACAAGTACCTTCATATAAAACTCTTTCTTATCCACATAGGAGTCTCCCTGGATTATTTCTCTAAGATCTCTGAACTAACACAACTTTGAAACTTATTTTTGACTGCAGAGAATTTGAAGCAACTCTAAGAAATGATAAGGCAAACCAGCTGAACAAAAGACTTGAATTGGCAAATTGAGAAGACAAAGTGGAATAAAATATTGTGTTCAAATAAGTGAAAATATAGTCAGAAAATCAAAAGGAAATAATATTGCTTTTTAACCTAAAAAAAATGAAGAAAAATATAATCGTCGAGTTGCATGTTATTTGGGTAAAATAACTGCATGGACATCAAAAGAAGAAGCCAAGACTATGCATTCATTGTAAAAAAATATTGATCAGTGTTAAAACATTTTCCTAAAACAGGTCCCCAAACTGATGAGACTGAATGAAATAGTCCAAGCTGAGCTAAAAGCATTGGTGAAAAACAAAGGTTTCAGATATTTATAAAATTCCAACTGAAATGTTTCAACAAATGGGTACAGTGGTACAGTGTTGGAGGTGCTTGCCTGTTTATGAAAAAAAATAGTTGTAAGAAACTTACTGGAATTTACTGATCAACTTCCTGGAATAGATCTTCACTTGTATCCATTCCAGAAACAGATGATCAAAGAAAATGTGGAAATAAAACTTTGTTAATATCAGGGAAAAGAAAAACCCTACTGAAGAAAATTCAAAATATCTGCAACAGGGAGCTGCCAGAAGTTCAAGCTGGATGCACAAGAGGATATGAAATAAAGGATAACATTGTTGATGTGGAATGGATTTTGACTGAAAGCAGAGAATACTAGAAAGGTTATGTATGCCTTATTGACTAGTCAAAGCATTTGATTGTATGGATCAGAACATAGTATTTAAAATAATGGGAATTTCAGGACATGTAATTATGCTCTTGCAAAAACTGCATATAGATTGCCATTGGAACAGGACAAGTGAATACTAGATTAAATGAAAGCAGAAAAGGAAGGGTTTCTATCTTTACCTTATACGTGTTCATGTTGGAAAAGGTACCTTGCACGGCAAAGTAGTGAGGCAGTGAAAAGGAGGAAGATCCTTGAGAAGATGGATTGACACAGTGTCTGCAATATTAGACTCAAACATAAACCATTGTGTGAATGGTGCAGGATCAGACAGTGAGTGCTTCATTTATTTGTATGTAGGCTATCTAGGAGTCAGAACAGACTTATTAGCACCTAACAACAACAATACTTATTTTGAATTCTGAGCAAAAATTTGAGATATTGGACTCAATTGGACATGATCATTGAAAACAAATGTGTGCATAAGCAAATATGGTGAAGAAAGCTGATGGTGCCTGGCTATCAAAATATATAGCATCTGGAGTCTCAAAGGCTTGAAAGTAAACAAGCAGCCATCCAGCACAAAAGCAACGAAGCCCACATGGGTGAAGCACACCAACCTGTGTGATCACGAGGTGTCAAAGGGATCTAATATCAGGCATCTAAGAACCAAAAATTATATCATTATAAATGAGGGGGAGTGCAGACTGGGGGCCCAAAGCTCATCAATAAGTGAAGCAGCATCCTCTCACAGAGCAGATACATAATATTTTCTATAGTTAGCTCTACCTAGGAAGTTTGAGGAGAAGATCCTGTTAAAATTTTGGCTATAAAATACTTGGCATTCTGCCTCAATGCATTTCTTCATAAATGATGTTTTGAAGATAGCAGGAGCCTTTGAGAATTATCAAAGACGCTCAGCAATTCCAAACAGTGCCTCCCTGAATCATAAAATGGAGGAGAGAGACTGTGATTCACTTAAAGGTACACTTGCCCTGCGAGAAGTCAAGATACAGGAAACACAATCAATTTGATTGTGAAAAGCAGACTTCAGAAAAGGCATGCTGTACAACGATCACTTTTGGTGCTGAAGGTCAAGTCTGATACCAACAGGAAGATCAAAAGGAAAAAAAAAAGAAAAACTTTCGGCTGAAATCCAGATGGCTAGGGACAAAGTTATCTGGGTGTTTCTGGATCGCTGTACTTAACTGGAGGTTTTTTCATTGTAAAAGCATGAAAATTAGCCATTGTTGATTTTTTTTTAAGTCAGGTGAGGAGTTTGACAGCTCAGGGTGGAGAGAATAAGAGGTGCAGGCAACTAGCAATTACTGCTATTTGGAGACAAAGGCTGTGCGTGTGTGCGCACACTTGTGTGCTTGCCATTCTGTGGTTTTCAGTTCATAATTTAATGCTTCCTTCCTGCCAACTAAAGTACAGCTTTTTCCTATGCCATTGGCAAAGGGAAGTTACAAAATAGCAAAGACATTGAAGTTTACTGTGAGGTGGAAAGTTATCAACTAAAATTCTTTTTCAAAAATGAAAAATGACTTATAGCTTTTCTAAAGGTATACTTATTCATAATGATTTAGGTAGATAAGTTGGGAGATGTTTCTCCCTCAAGTTTTCATTTCTTCTTCATGTGTCCATGTACTTCAAATGTAACCAGTCATGTGGTGTCCAGTGTAGAGACTCGATATATCTATGTCAGAAACCAGTCATGAACCAGAGTAAAAAGTGAGAAATGGTCAATTTTTTTAAATACTAAATATGATTAATATCACGGAACTATTTCTATGAACACGTCCAATATATAAAACAAGCTATGTAGGATATCCTGGTTGAAATTGGATGGGAGAGCTACAGGGCCCCTATACAAGGAGGTCCTGGAAAAGTGTGAAAATCACTCAACATCATCTAGAGTCTTCTTCTCTTTTTTTCTCTCAAATATGAAAACCAAGAAAGAGAAAAAGAAGTGATGTGGTTCTCTAGCTTCACTGATCACAGCCATGGACAGAATCCAGATTTCATGACTCCTGTCTATTTTCTCACTTTATAAGTTAATGTTCAATTCATTTCCCATTTATTTTTATAGGCTACAGTAAAATAGAAGTAATATTTTAAGGAGAAACTAGATTACCTAAAATGGATACCCAGAAAACAAAAAGATATAACCATGCTCACTCAGTAAGGGGGAGAGAATGAAAAAGATATGAAAACTGAATCTATAATGCCATTTGAAAAAATAAGAAACAAACAGAGCTACTCAATTGTACAAAATAGAAAAGTAAATATATAATATGACAACTCTAGCTTTTAAGAAGGGTGTAAAAGGTAAATGAAAAAATCCTTCTTTAAAAGTTCAAAAAGTTTAAAATTTATTATACAAATATTTTTATATTCAAAATGCATAAATAAAAATGTTTTGATGTTTACAGGATAAACTTCAGTATCTTGGAAAATTCATTTTTTGTCAAACATATACCCCAGTGATGTTAGTGCATTGGTGAGCTGTTTCTATTTGTTCGAATTATATCTCCCAATAATTTTCTATTTTTTTTATTTCTTCAAAAAAAAGCAAGAGTTGTTTGTAAAGCAGATGTCCATCGTTATAAGATTAAAAAGAGTTCAATCAGGTTCAGAAGAAAACTGCCTCATATTACTTCTCATAATGTTGGGTTCATGTTTATCTATACTTTTCAATATTAAATGCCTCATAGTCCTTCAACATTGAGCCAACCACAAAATGACCTCCACAACACAGTCTCCAACTACTCCCATCCCATGGAGACCTCTCTTTATCTACAACTCATGTAGCATTAAATGCCCTGTAAAATGACTCAAATTGTTTGCCTTTATTCCAGGTATAATTCGCTTATTAGTATTTACTCTGCTTACACTTTATCTATAAAGTTAAATTAAAACTAATTTAAGTACAGATTCAGTGTTTGCTATTCCATTAGATCAACCAAAATAAAGAATACCAACACATTGAATTGGTGGATCAATGATGTACAAATTAATGGACAATGAATATATTGAGAAACAGTATTCAAAATATCACGTGAAAGCTACCCATTAATGAATGCTTTAAAAATGTATAAACACATGAAGTTAATTTTTCCTGCATCATACAGGAGACACAGGCTTTCAGTGAGATCTCTACCTGATGGAAAAGGATGTGGGGGGAAATAGAATCAAGAATGAAAAGTGGTTACTTTGTCACTAAATTTTGGGGAATTTAATACATGTAGCATAATATTTTCATCTGTTATATAAGCAAGCTGAATTAAATTCCCCAGTGACCCTTTCAGTTCTGACAGTGTTTGATCTATGGCATGATTCTAATTAAGGTGATGAGAATACATTCTATTTCCAGGTGGAAAGCAGGTCTGATTTGTTGGTGTTGCTGTGGGTCTTAAAGCAATTCAGAATGTACCAGGAGAATTTCAAAAATACAGATGTGCAGAGTAATTCACAGTATCTGTAGTCCACATTTTGAAAACTATTATGGTTTTACTCTTTTAAACTTGAAAAATGAAATACTCTCATCTGTATTTTTATAATTTTACTTAGCATGGATACTAGTATTAAAAGGTTGGAAATACTACATGGATTAATAATACTTACAGGCAAAACAGAGTGGATACAGTATGTACCTTGGTGACAAAAAAATGCTCCATTTAACAAATAAGAATTTCCAAAATGTTTCTGAAAATGGTAAACATAAAATGGGATTGGTTGTTTAGACACTAAAACCACAATACAGAACCAACAGCTATTATTATATTGGCACCTGAATAGACATAAATACATGCTAAAAATAGAAAATCAAAAATTTTCTCCCAAATATATGAAACTGTATTGTATATTAAAATGTTTTTGTTGGGGGCCTGTGGTAGTTACACCATCTGTTGTCAATTTGAGAGTATTAGAGTGAAGGGGTGGAGTTTAGATCGACAAACAGACCACAGCTTCATGACCTCATTTGGACATGCTAAGGAGATAAATAGCTCACTGAAGCTGGGACACATGCTCACTCCCATGTAGACTCTACTGACAAGGCACACTCCTGGGATACATGTTTGCTGTGATGACACATGGAGCTTCCCTGATGTAGCTAGTCCTGGGAAGGACCCGTGTGAAGACTGAAACCAGTGCTGAGAAATTTCTACCACCACTGAATCCACAAGAGTTTCTACCCAATACCCTGTGATCTTCCTACATTTGGCATCATTGCATGGCTGCATGAGTCTTACGAAGAATTGTAATGTCAGAATTATGGACTTGATCTGGACTGGATTGGGATGTTTTCTCAGGATTCAATTGCCCTTCTGTGCAAAGCTCTTTTTTACACACATATGTATGCCTATGAAATTTGTGTCTCTAGTCTACTCAGATTAGCACAATGCTCTTGAGTCAACTTCAGTCCATAGTGATACTCGGCCCAATGGCATGAGACCCTGCAGGGATCCGTACCATCGTCACAATTGTTCCTGTTCCTGAGCCCATTGGTGCACCCACTGTGTCAATCCAATGATAAAAATAGCATTTGAAAATAGTGAATTCAAGACATATTTTTTAAAAGTCTATATTTGATTTACCAAAAATGATTCTAAAGAGAGTAATTATAAATCTAATTCTCAAAATGCGAGGAATAAACAAACAAAAGAATTCATACAAGTCTTGAAGAAAACATGAGGCATAGTACTTCAAAATCAGAAAGTAATGAAATAGTTTAATCATTTTCAAAATATAGAAAACCATAAAATCTTTAAAGTTCTATTGTGCAAAATGAGCCTAAATTTACCATGTTGAATTTCACTGGTATGCAAAGCACATATTAAAATAATGTGAGAAAGTTTTCCTTTAAGGAAAGAAAACAGCAATTTGCATTGAGTTAACATACTGTACATAATAATTATAAATACTGGACCAAACATAACAGATATTTCAAGTTCATAGAGTGCCAGTCAGAGCATGCAAATGTTGAAAGGAATTCCATCCTGAAAGGAGGGATGTCCACTGGTACTTCTCTGTAAGCTGGAAGAAGCTACCATTAACAGAAAGATTCAGGTGACCGATGTATTTTGTTTGGTGTTTCTGCAGCAGTTGAAAATTAAGACAGGTATTTCTCACTGCTGACAAAACTAAGCAACACATAACAAAAAACCAATGATTTGACATTTATAGCAGACCACCTAAAAACTGCAAAATACAACATTCCTCTAGTTCTTAAATGTGCCCCCCAATCCCTACTATCATGATCCCAATTCTATCTTACAAATCCATCTAGATCAGAGGATGTGCACTGGTACAGAGAACAACTGGAAACACAGGGATTCCAGGACAGATGATCCCTTCAGGACCAGTGGTGAGAGAGGCTATACTGAAGGGTTGGGAAACGTGGGGTAGAAAGGGAGAATCAATTACAAAGATCTACATATAACCCTCTCTTTTGGGAATGGACAACAGAAAAGTAGACAAAGGGAGATGTCAGACAAGGCAAGATGTGGCAAAATAAAAATAATTTATAAATTATCACGGATTCATGAAGGAGGGCAGATCAGGAATGGAGGGGAGAAATGAGGAGCTGATACCAAGGGCTCAAGTAGATAGCAAATGTTTTGAGGATGGTGAGAACAACAAATGTACAAATGTGCTTCACATACAGTGGATGGATATATGGATTGTGATTGTCATTGTACAGTACCCCTTTAAAATGACTTAAAGCCTGCAAAATACATATTCATTCATAGGGAATGACAAATGGAAGATGAGACCTTCCTCACAATATATTTAAAAATATTGATATATTGTAAAATACCTTCTCTGACCACTTCAAAATTATACTAAAAACCAATACCAGTAAGAGTGTAGGAAAGTCAGAAATATTTGGTAATTAGATGTCATATTTGTGATTAATGTAAAAAGGAGGTATATTGGGCGAAAGTGTAAATAATTTCTCAATGAAAGATAATAAAATAAGACACTAACATTCATGAAAGTAGCAATGTGTAGTAGAAAATGGGTAGCTCAAAATATATTCTTTTTTCGTTTTAATGTGTATAAATCAATTATCTAATTTTTTACTTTAAAATTTGTGAAACCAGCAAAGATAAAATTAAATTTAAGCTAAACAAAAACCAAACCTAGAAAGAAAAAAGGACATAAATAAAGGAAAACTAGAAGTTAAAAACAAAAGAAAAAATAAGCCATTGAAGCCAGAATTTGGGTAAAAATATTTTTGCCCATATCATGAATTAAAGAAGAGACTTTAATTAAAGAAGAGACTTTATCATAGATCTGATGGGCTTTATAAAGGTTAGGTGATATTCTAAATAAATTTAGGTCACATACTACAAGTCACATGAGTGAAAAAGTTATTTGAAAGACATTTTTTAAATGAGCCCAAGGAAAAGTAGGTTAATTTATTTCATTTTAATTCTTATTAAAGTTGGATTTCAATTTGATAGATCAGGATAAAAAAAGGAAATGCTTGTTGAAGCGTAATGTTAAGCTATGCATAAACTGGAAATTTCACTTATTGCTAATGAGAGTGCACAATTGTACAATGTGAAAAGAGTAAAATTTCACAATATCTAACAAAATTACAGCCACTTTTTCCTCTATGGCTCAGAAATCTTGCTTCTAGGAATTTATTCTATAGATATTCTTTCAGAAATTTAAATGGCACATTAGCAATATAATTTATCATATTTTCAATAATGACAGGAATATACTAATAGATTATTGGTTAAATAAAATATATTCACCTATATTAGTTACTCAGTGCTGCTATAACAAAAAGCAACAGAAGCAGGTAGTTTTAACAAAAAGAAAGAAAGGAAGGAATTCATTCTCACAAAGGTTTGGAAGCTAGTAGTCTACTTCAGGAGGTCCACTAGAGAGGAGGTTTCTTCCTTGTGTATAGAACGAGAAGTTCCTTGACATTCCTTGGTGTGTCTCTTCTCTCTCTCTCTCTCTCTCTCTCTCTCTCTCTCTCTCTCTCTCTCTCCTGCTCAGCCTGATTCTAAAATTAACATAACCAAATCCAATACCTATTTCCAAACAGGGTATGTTTATAGGTACAGAAATTAAGACATGCACATTACTTCTTTTGAAATGTACAATTCAAAGTACAATGAAAGTACCATGGACTACTACTAGAAGGACAAGCCTGTAGGTCTTGGAAGAAGTATGGTAAGAGTACTTCTTAGAGGCAAAGATGGAAAGACTTCATCTAATATATTTTGGACATATTGTCTCGTGGAACTTTCCCCTGGAGAAGGACCTCATGCTTGGTAAAGTGGAGAGGCAGCAAAAAGGAAAGACTTAACAAGATGGGTTAATAATGTCAGTGCAATGATATGTTCAGGCATGGGAACAGTTGCAAGGATGGCCTGGGATCATGCAGTGTTTCATTCTGTTACGCATAAAGTCACTATGGATTAATAGTAGTTCCATAGCCCCTAACAACAATGCACTCCATAAAACCACCTATTAGAGCACATGTCAACTGTGTAAAGAGAATGAGAATGATCAGTAAATATTATTATGACAATTTTGCTAGAATAAGTAAAAAAGTGTTCTATTACATCTCTTTAATCCTGTCCTAAAAAATGCTGTGCTCTCTGCTTTATACATGTCAAACAGGCAATGTTGTTATCCTATGGGGGCTCAAACAAGTTGCTGTTCTCTGGGTTTGGTGAAGAACAGAAGTCTGAAACAGCAAGGTCATAACTGTAGGCTCGATTCGATGATGTATGGTATCCCTGTGTACTGCAGAATAAAACACTCACCAGTTCTGCACTCATCTTCCAAAGTCTTCTATACTTGAGTCTATTATGCAGCCTTATGTCAATTACTCTCTTTGAAGACATTCCATTTTTCCATTATCATCTATTTTTCCAAGCCTGATTTTCTGTATGCATTGTTTCAGTGAGACAAGGTCTCATTTTTCTTGCTTATAAGGAACATTGTAGTTATAATTTCTCTAAATCAATTTTGTTCATGTTTTTGGCACTCCTTGGTATACTATTTTTCATCAATACTCTAATTCAAAGGCATTATTCTTATTTAGTCTTGCTTAATCATTTTCTATCTTTCAGTGCACATGAGGCCAATGAAAATGCCATGATTTGGACTATACACACTTTAGTCCTCAAAGTGACATCTTTGTTCTAATATTTTAAAGAGGTCTTTTTCAGCAAGCTTTCTCACTGTAAGAGACCATTTATTTCTTGCCTGCTGCTTCTATAGGTATTGATTATGGATCCAAGCAAAAATAATTCCTTTGTAATGCCAATGTTTTCTTCATGTTGTTGTTCCTTATTGGTCCAAATGTGAGAATTTGTGTAGTTTTTATTTTGAGGTGTACTCCATATTAATGGCTAAAGTCTTTGATTTTCATCAGTCAGTGCTTCTTCAAAACTTCTTAGCTTTTGCAAGCATGGTTTTGCAGGTTATTTATCTTGACCCATTCTTTTTCAGATAATCTAGCTTCTCAGTACTTTTTTTAGAAAATATATAAAATAAATATGAGGAAAAATTTATATTCTAATGGACTCCTTTTCTTATTTCTTATTCCTTTCCTATATCCTTATTCTGTTGGAATGATTATCTTTTGGTCTATGGGCATGTTTTTCATGAGCGTAATTAAGTGTGCTGGAATTTCCACTCTTTGCAATGTTATCTATAATTATCTGTGATCCACACTGTCAGATGGATTTGCATACTCAAAAATCACTGGTAAACATTTTTCCGTGTATTCTCTGCTTGTAGCCAAGATCCAGCTGATATCAAAATGATATCTCATTTTTCATGAATTTATCTTGAATTTCCAGTAGTTTACTTTTACTGTAGTGCTGCAAGTATTTTTGAATTGCCATCAGTGAAATTATAGCTGTGTGTTATCTTCAGGAACTCTGATGTTGCTGTCAGGTCCCCTGTTCAGTTTCATGAGTGACTGAGCCCACCATGGGTGAAAGAGGGGCCTATGTGCTACAGTACAGATTCACAGCCTTAGGCTTACTGTGAAATATAATCAACTCAATCGCAGTGGTGGTATTAATGTCACATTCTGTTGGGCCACCTTTCTTTGAATGGGAACACATGGTTCTCTCCCAGTTGGTTTCTCAGAGAGTTGAATTCCTTGGCATAGACTAGCGAGCACCTACAGCACTGCAATCGTCTGTTGACGTGCTTCAATTTGCATTTTGGCAGTTGCTGGAGCCTTGTTTTTTCACGAATGTATTCATTTCAGCTTGTACTTCTTTCAACAATGAGTTCTTGATCCTTTGATACCTCCCGCAATAGCTGACTGCAGATATACTTTTGGTATAATTATTCTGTGTATTCTTCCCAGCTTCTTTTGATGTTCCTTGCAGCATTGAATATTTTACCCATAGAACCTTTAGGTATTGCAACTTATTCCTGGAATCGTTTCTTTTGTTCTTTAAGCTTGAGCTATGTGAAGCATGTTCGATTCTTCTGATTTTATAATTCCAGAACTTGGTATATTTCGTTATAATATTGGTTTCCAAACTAAGAGGTTTATCTTCAGGCATTATATCAGATCATGTTTTTGTTGCTATTAAGATGGTTTTCAATTCTTTTGGAAGGATATGGCTACATCTTTCTTTCTATTCTTATCTTTGAACGTCCACTAAAACATTTCCATCCACGATGAATCTGCATATACTTGAAACATCAGCGGCACACCTTCCAATATCACGGCAGCTCGCAAGCCACAGGAGTGCAACAGCATCCCAGAATATTGGTGTTGGAAAGATCTACTTCAAGAAAATGTATGGATCACGTATTGGTAGTAAAGGACCTGTGTTTTATTTTCTTACCTTAGCTTTTTTTTTCTCCCATTCACATTTACTTTTATAAAACTGAAAATCTATGTAAACACTTGCTGCCACCCCGTTGATTCTGACTCTTGATGACCCTAAAGGACGGGGAAGAACCACTCCTCTGGGTATCTGAGAATGTAGCACTGTCTGAGTGGAGATAGCCTCATCTTTGTTCCACAGAATGCCTGGTGGTCTCAAATTGAGAACCTCATGGGTAGCAGTTCAAAATATAACCAAAACTTGGGGGGGGGAGAACCTGGCATTGTGATTCAACTCCTTCAACTACTAGATAAACTTATTTAATTTTTGATTTCTTTTAGCTAGTAATTGACTCCACCTGCATTTCAGTCTTCTGAGACTTAGTTCCTATCATGGGTTTGAAGTTATTAGTACAGCATCTAGCATTGTTACTGAATGTTGGTGATCATTAGTTTCATCTACACTTTTCTCCAATTTCATGGATCTTATGAAAAGTGAATGAATCAGCCAATGACCAAGATCCATAGTTTTTATATGGATCCATATCATTTTTATATTCTGCAGCTTCCCCATGTAAGGGATTTGTGTTCAGTCCTCTGACTACCTCCTTAGGACATCAAGACTGGGCTTCCTATGATAAAATTATATGATACTCCGGTAGAAGGCAGACCAGTGAATACTAATGAGCAGTCACCTACACTGTCACCTCCCTCAGCTCCTCTGGCCAGGCCAAGTCGGTGCACATCATAGAGGCATGCCATTAGGAAAGCCAAGGAAATGGAAATGTAGCATTTGTCAGCAGCAGAGGCATTAAGGGTACTG
>PVJH01035100.1:0-19986 GCA_004026705.1 Nesogale talazaci
GGCGGAACCTTGCTCCCTGTGGGAAGCAGCACCTCGATCCCTCGGCATTCATGGAGACACTCGCTGGATCAGAACCAGGCTAACAGCCCAAGCCCAGCCAGGGTGGAGACTCCCAGCTCCCAACATCTCTGTCTGAGACAGCCAGTACTTTCTGGCCATGAAATGCTTCCCCAGAGGACCTAGGAGTCCACGGTCCCCAAGGGCCAGACCCCCTTTCTGTTTTTCAGCCTGACCTGCTCCTCCCCGTTTGCCGGGGAGAGTGACCGGGCGACACTGCTGAACGTGCAGGAGGGGCGGATATCCTGGAGCAGCCCCGTGACCACCCACCTCAGTGAGGATGCCAAGGACTTCATCAGGGCTGCCCTGCAGAGGGCCCCCGAGTGAGTGCCCGGGCCTAGCCCCCCTCCACCCGGCGTCCTGCTCAAACTCACCCTGGGATTGGCCTTCCCCTGCTCTGATCTGTCCCCCTGCCTGCCTTTCCCCCTAGGGCCCGACCCCGTGCCTCCCAGTGCCTCACCCACCCTTGGTTCCAGGTGAGTAGACTGAGCCTTCCAGGTCTGGCCTGCTTGGAGGGAAACTGAGGTCATGGGAGGCTGGGGCCCTGCTTGGAGTGTACTGGGCACAGAATTGTGACTGGTGGCTAGAGGACTTGTCTCCAGGTGGCTAGAGGACTTGTCTCCAGTGCATTGGTCTGAGGGCTGCTGAGACCAAAGGCCTCGGTGCTCCTTGCGCCCCAGCCCCAGCAAGACTGGATCATAGAGGCCACTCAGCCTTCCTTTTCCCTGGGACTCACTCGTCAGGGAAAGGATGTGGAACCGTCATCACCTCTGACCGCTCACTGGCCTCATCCCCTGCATGGGACTCCCTGCCCCAGCTGGACTTCCATCCCGGGAGGGGCTCTGACCAGGACTCTAGGCTGAGTGCCCTCAGCCGGCCCTGGGTTCCTCTTGGCCACAGCCCCTCTCTCCCGTGCCTGCAGAAGTCCATGCCTGCAGAGGAGGCTCACTTCATCAGCACCAAGCAGCTCAAGTTCCTGCTGGCCCGCAGTCGCTGGCAGGTGGGCAGTGCTGGCTGCTGTGCTGAGGGGCAGGGGTGGGTGAGGGTGGGCCTACAAGAGGAGACCAGGGCAGGATCCCCCGCTTTTTGACTGCTGGGCTGAGGCTGTCTGTCTGGCCCTGGGCCAAGAGCACATTGTTAGAGATCCTTACACACACACACACACACACACACACACACACACACAGAGGACAGGGCAGAGCCGGTGCACTCGGGGGAGGGAGGAAGGGCCAGGTGGAGCCCCGAGCTTGACACATGCCCTCTGGCTCCCCAGCGCTCTCTGATGAGCTACAAATCCATTCTGGTGATGCGCTCCATCCCGGAGCTGCTGCAGGGCCCACCGGACAGCCCGTCCCTCGGGGTGTCCCGGCACCTCGTCCGGGATGCCAGCGGCTCCTCCAGCAGCTCCTCCTCCGACAACGAGATTGCCCCGTACGCCCGGGCCAAGTCGCTGCCGCCCTCCCCTGTGGCCCACTCTCCGCTGCTGCACCCCAGGGGCTTCCTAAGGCCCTCAGCCAGTCTGCCTGAGGAGGCAGAGGTCTGCGTGGCTCCGCAAGCCCCCTTCCAGCCTGCAGAGGATGCGGCAGTGGGAGCCCCAGGCTGCGTGCCTCGCCAGAGCGTCATCAAAAGCTTGTTCTACCAGCAGGCGGGGGAAGGCTCGGAGCGCGGGAGCCCGGCCTCGGCCTCCGTCTCCAGCAGCAGGAAGCACCTGGCGCGGGCCAGGCGTCACCTGCTGAAGGGTGGCTATATCGCCGGGGTGCTGCCCGGGCTGCGAGAACCCCTGCTGGAGCACCGCGCGCTGGAGGAGGAGGAGGCCGCGCAGGAGGAGCAGGCCGCCCTCATGACCAAGGCGCCTTCCTTTGAGACCGCTCTGCGGCTGCCCAGCTCAGCAGCCCGCGTGGGCCCTGGCCGCAGCCACTCCCTGCCCACCGACAGCCCCTTCCCTGAAGAACAGGGCACCTCACCAGAGGAGGCCAGCGTTGAGGGTCAGAGGTCCCAACCAATGCCCTGGGGGCCCGGGGTGCTCTCAGGGGACAGCTCTGTGTTGGACCCAAGTCACAGGGAGCCCACAACACCAGCCTCTCTGCACCCTGGGGCCTGGGCCCCAGGCACCAAGGCCCCTGCCCAGGCCACCTCAGGCATGGCCCCAGGTCCCGCGGAGGGGTCCTTGCAGGGCTTGAGACCGTTTCCATCCACGGATGGTGACACAGGCTCCACGCTTCCCCAGGACAGTTCGCAGAAGCCGCCTGCCTCTTCTTTTCACCTTGACTGGGGCTCTGCCCCGCAGGAGGGCTGTGGGCTCCCTGCTTCAGAGGCTGCGCCACACCTCAAAGGCTCCTTCCCTCCAGGATCCAGCACGGGGGGCTCTCTGGCACCCAGAAGCCCTTTCCTCTCCTCCTCCTCCTCAGCCTCAGTTCCCTCCATGCCAACCCCTAAAGGAGGAGCAGAACCCCGTCCCTCTGTTTCCAGAGGGCAGGATCTGCCTCCCCAGGAAGCCGAGCTCCCCTCCCCAGCGGGCACAGAGCCCGAAGCCTCGCTGGATGCCAAGGACGAGTCCCCGGAGACTGTGAGGCCTCAGGAGCAGGCGACCACTCGGAAGTTCTCCATGGGCTACCGTGGGGGCTACGCAGGGGTGGCGGGCTATGGCACCTTTGCTTTTGGTGGGGATGCGGGCGGCATGCTAGGGCAGGGTCCCCTGTGGGCCAGGGTGGCCTGGGCCCAGTCGCAGTCCTCAGAAGATCAGGAGGAATCAGCGGCCGAGAGCCCGCTGCCCCCAGCTGGTGCAGCCCCTGAGCCTGAAGGGACTAGGCCTTCCCCAAGGGGCTCCCCAGAGTTTACGGCGTCATGGGAAGACTTTGGCCAGGGCTCTCAGGTCTCCCTAGTACAGATCCAGGACCTCTCGGGAGATGCCGAGGCGGCCGACACGCTGTCCCTGGACATCTCCGAGATAGAACCGGCCTACCTCAATCTCTCCAGCCTGTACGACATCAAGTACCTCCCCTTTGAGTTCATGATCTTCAGGAAGGTCCCCAGGCCTCCAGTGGAGCAGGAGGCACCGTCCACGCCAACGGAGGCCCAAGAGGAGCTGGCAGAGCTGCCAGGGGCCACGTGGCCCTGGCTGAGCGAGCTCAGCACCCCTGCCAGCCTGGCCCCCCGCCCTCGAGTTGGCCTGCAGATCACCGAGGAGGAGCCAGATGGCATGGAGGTCCTGCTGGCTGAGGTCGGCCTGGGCCGGAAGCGGAAGGCATCGCCCTCCTCCAGAGGACTCTTCCAGCTATCGGGCAGGTGCCTGCCCCTGGAGGAGCCCACGGAGTACAGCCTGCGTAAGAGGGTGAAGGCCTCAGTCGCCCACATCTCCCGGATCCTGACAGGCAGGATGGAAGGTGACACTCCGCCTCTCTCCCCTGCCCCGTCACCTTTTCTGGCACCCCTAACTCCCTACCCCTAGGGGTCACCATGACCTCTCACCTTCCCCCTGTGACCACAGATCAGCACTCTGCCCAGCATCATCAGGGAGCCCTCTGTGGGCTTTGGACCTGCTGCGGGGTCTCTGTACAGCCCAGACTGCCCGTGCCCCCAAAGTCCCAAGCTGGACACCTCTTATTCCTTCCCACAGGGGTCCCCGGCCTGGGGTGGACCCCGATGGTCAGTGTGGAAGGGAGAGGGAGTGACAGGTTTCAACACCACCAGTCCCCAGAGCTCTAGGCAGTGCAGTGTGAGGCAGTTGGTACAACACAGAGGAGCTGTGGCTTCCTGGCATGTGACTTTTGGGAACCACCCCGCCCCCTTTCTCTCTGCAGACCCAGAGAGGGAGGGTCTCTCGAATAAGAAGTCAGGTCTGGCTTCCTTCCGGCTGAAGAGCAAGGACCGAGGTGAGTCTCACCTCTCAGGTCTCAAGAGGAGACCTCCTTTCAAAGGATATGGTGGGGGATAGGACATCAGAGGAGCAAAAATGGTCTCCACTATCCATGGCATCCCCAGTGGTTGGACAAGTTTCCAACACCAGATTAGACCCCAGACCAGCAGTCCCAGTCCCAGGGGCCTCAGGAACCACAATGCAGAGAGCTGGGCAGTCAGGCTGGGCTCCCTGGAGATCGCAGAGGGGCGAAGGTGAGTGCTGGATGAACGCAGAGTGGGGGACCAGCCAGGAGGGGGCAGGGTCCCTCCTGACCTGGACTCTGGGGCCACTCTCCCTGGGGAGGGCATCTCCTGAACCGCGTCTTCTCACTCTCCCTTGCAGCCCCATCCTTCCTAAAGGAACTCTCTGACGAGACCGTGGTCCTGGGCCAGTCGGTCACGCTCGCCTGCCAGGTGTCGGCCCAGCCCGCAGCACAGGCCACCTGGAGTAAAGGTAACCCACCCTCCAGACTCAGTCACAGCAGAGCCAGTTCCACATGGAGCCCGGGCCCACCAGGACAGAGGGCGCTGGCTAGACCTCGGTCCCATCTTGGGGCCCCAAGCCCAGCCCCTGTGAGGTCACGTGGCTGGGTGCGTGGTGCTGGGGCTGGTAGGGTGGCTTCCCTGTGTCCATGCTGACTTGTCCTTTGGCAGACGGGGCGCCCCTGGAGAGCAGCGGCCGACTCCTCATCTCCTCCACGCTCAAGCACTTCCAACTCCTGACCATCCTGGTGGTGACCGCCGAGGACCTGGGCACGTACACCTGCGTCGTGCGCAATGCGCTGGGCACGGCGGCCACCACAGGCGTGCTCTGCAGGGCAGGTAGGGGTGCCACGCAACTCCCTCGGCAGGGAGGAGGTGGCCAGCCATGCCACTGCCTCCTCCTTGAGGCCTCTGCCCGGGCCAGGGACCCGGTCTCTGGTCTCAAGCTGGCTCTTACAGGGAGTGGGGCTGGAAACCATGGGCCCCAGTGCGGTGACCCCGGGCGTCCCCCAGGTCTGTCAACCACACTGGCCACGGTGACCGGGGATGTCTCTGTCTGGCGACCCACTGGGGAGGGGCCATAGGCCTTCTCCCTCATCTTCTCTTGCCCGAGCACTCCGCTTCACCTTCCATGTGGGCCACCTGGAAATCCCACAGTCAGGAGAGGGAGGTGACAAGACTGAGGCCCGGGACATGGACATCGGGAGCAAGAGACAATGGGAAGGGTGGAGGGATGTCCACAGGGGCTGCCTGGCGTTGTCCATGGGCCCCGAGCTGGTCTGTGGCTGAAGCTATGTGTTTGGCAGAGGGAGTATCACTGAGGAGAGGACATCAAGCAGTCAGTCAGAGAAGGAGACACAGAAAAGAGGGAGGGGGCGGGGCTGGCTCCAAGAATCCGGGGGTGAGGGGGGTGGGGGGGGAGGGGAGGGAAGGGCAAAGCCTCTTGGTTCATGCCACTCACCCAAAAGAAGGGGCACCGTGTGTGGGGGCGGAGTTGAACTCCCCCAAGCACATGGGTCCATCCCTTATTCCTCGAGGCCACCAGCAAAAGTGCAGGCAGGCTGCCACATGCACGCTTGGTGGTCCCATCGAAACAGAGGCTCCATCCCAAGAAGTTGGGGGGCAGGTAGCAAGCTCAGCCCTCGGACACCTGGCCCAAGGCTGGTCATGGTAGGCCTCCCAGCATCTTGTCGACCCCTTCAGAACACAGCCTGCAGCCAGACCTGGGGAGCCATGGGGCCTTCTGGTCTGTCTGCCCTGCAGCAGGACCCCCCGAATGACCAGGACCAGGGAAGATGGGCTCAGAGCCTGGGCAATAGCAAAGGAAGAAGGGGGTGGAAGGGGGAGACGTAGCACTTGGCGGGCAGCCGCTTGGAGATATTATGGTTTCTGAGCACTGCCTGCCCTCCCCGCACAGAGGTCCCCACGTGTTCCCCACGCCCGGACATTGGGGAGGTATATGCGGACGGGGTGCTGCTGGTCTGGAAGCCTGTGGAGACCTGTGGCCCTGTGACGTACATTGTCCAGTGCTGCCTGGAAGGTATCTGCTGGATCATGGTGGGGAGCCCCACCCGAGTTCCAGTGGGGGTGGCCACAGGGGCTCCAGGGAGCAGTCTCTCCTCTCCACGCCATCAGTGAGCGGGCCTCTTCCTCCCTCCCCGGGACCCAGGTGGAAGCTGGAGCACTCTGGCCTCAGACATCTTTGACTGCTGCTACCTGACCAACAAGCTCCCGCGGGCAGGCACCTATGCCTTTCGGACGGCCTGCGTCAGCAAGGCGGGCATGGGCCCCTACAGCAGCCCCTCGGAGCAAGTCCTTCTCGGAGGGCCCTGCCACGCCGGTGAGACCCCAGCTCGGGGCTCCTCACAGCTCCCTGCCTTCGCCTGAGGCAGAAAGCCCCTCTTAAGTGCCGCATGGACAACACACTCTGGGCACCCTCCCTGCTCACCCCCTTCTTCACTAGCTGCCCTCCTGAGGGAAAATGGGTCCATCCGAGGATCTGCACTGCACCCGGGGAGGGCGTGGAGGCCTCCCCAGGGCTATGCCGAGGGCTGGGGCTCTCCGTGCCCAGCAGCGTGGATGTACATGTCAGCTGTGGATCCGGGAAGGGTGGTTGGCGTGTCTTAGCTATGGTCCCACAAGGGCTGCCCCAATCTGTAGCGGCTCCTGCAAAGTCGCCACCTTGGCACGCACCCCCTCCAGGTGCTTCTGCCTGCTCTGCTCCCCCTAGGGTCGAGCTCCCAGGGACCGGGAAGGGTGTCCCCATGAATTCAGGGGGGGGCCCTGTCTGAGGGGGAGATGGGAGGAAAGGGGAGGGCATCCCCCCCACCAGCTCCTCTTTCCACAGCCTCTGAGGAGGAGCACGGCCCTGCAGTGCCAGCCCAGCCCCTCGCCAGCACACAGACGTTCGCCTTCCAGACACAGATCCGGAGGTACCGGGGCTGTGGGCGGGGACAAGGCTGCGCTGGTCCCTCAGACAGACAGCCTGACCTCCTCCAGACCCTCTCCCTGGTCCACCCCACCCGAATGTGAATCGAAGCTTCTCCCCAGTGCTTTTCCTCCTGGCCCCTCGTCCCACCCCTGGGACGTTCTGTCACCTCCTTGCCGTGTCCCGCATTTCCACCCACTGCGCATGTGGGGAGGTGCGGAGGGCTGCAGGGAGGCGGGGGCGGGGGGGGGGTACATGGGGAGGAGCCTCACTCACTTGACTGGTGCTCCCCCCACACCCCCGGCTCAGGGGCCGCTTCAGTGTAGTGCGGCAGTGCCGGGAGAAGGCCAGCGGGAGGGCACTGGCAGCCAAGATCATCCCCTACCGCATGGAGGACAAGACGGCCGTGCTGGGAGAGTACGAGGCCCTCAAGGGCCTGCGCCACCCACACCTGGCCCAGCTGCACGGTGCCTACCTCAGCCCGCGGCACCTGGTGCTCATCCTGGAACTGTGTTCTGGGCCAGAGCTGCTCCCCTGCCTGGCAGAGAGGTGAGGTTGCACAGTCAGAATCAGGGTCCTCTGGAAGGAGGGTGCCAGTGATCCACTGCCCTCCCCCCGGCTGCCCAGCCCAATCCCCAGGGCCCCGGTGGTCTCAGACTCCTTTCCCCCACCTGCAGGGCCTCCTACTCCGAGTCCGAGGTGAAGGACTACCTGTGGCAGATGCTGAGTGCCGCGCAGTACCTGCATGCCCAGCGGATCCTGCACCTGGACCTCCGGTCCGAGAACTTGATCGTCACAGAGTACAACCTGCTCAAGGTTCTCGACTTTGGAAATGCCCAGAGCCTTGGCCAGGAGAAGGTGCTGCCCTCGGAAAAGTTCAAGGATTACATGGAGACCATGGGTGCGTGGCGGGAAAGCCCCTGTTGGAGGCCTGAGCTGTGGGAGATGGAGACCCCGTCGGGGGTGGGGGGAGGACAGGGGGAGGGGGGCAGCACCTGGCTGCTCACTCCTCTTTGCTTGAGTCCTCCCTTTGGTGCTCCTCCCTCCCATGTTCATCACGTGGGCCCTGTGTCCAAGACCCTCAGACACCCAGTCTCACCCCCATGCATGTCTCCCCTCCCTTGTGCCACCCCCCCCCCCCAGCTCCAGAGCTCCTGGAGGGCCAGGGGGCGGTCCCGCAGACCGATGTCTGGGCCATAGGAGTGACAGCCTTCATCATGTGAGTTTGGCACCTGTGTGTGCTGACGTGCTGGATGCCGGGGTCCATTTGAGGGTGACCTCCAGACTGTCAGTGCCTGCTTTGCCCCGGGAGTCCATCTTAGGGTGGCCTCAGAGTTCCCTGGTCTTAATACCTCCCACCCCACCCCACCCCCAAACCCCAGGCTGAGCGCCGAGTACCCTGTGAGCAGCGAGGGGGCCCGAGACTTGCAGAAAGGCCTGCGCAAAGGTCTCATTCGGCTGAGTCGCTGCTACGCGGGGCTGTCCGGGGGCGCCGTGGCCTTCCTTCGAAGCACGCTGTGTGTCCACCCCTGGTAAGCGTAAGCAAGGGCCCCACACCAGTCGAGCCCCACCCTGCCCTGGTTCCGGGCAGAGGCAGCTGACCGTGCGCCCCGGCTCTTCCCTGCTCCAGGGGCCGGCCCTGCGCATCCAGCTGCCTGCAGTGCCCGTGGCTGACGGAGGAGGGCCCGGTCGGCTCCAGGCCTGCGGCCGTGACCTTCTCCACAGCGCGTCTGCGGGCCTTCGTGAGGGAGCGAGAGAAGAAGCGGGCGATGCTGTACAAGAAGCACAACCTGGCGCAGGTGCGCTGAGCACCTGGGGAGACCCCTCTGTATATGTGTGACACCCCAATAAAGAAGTAGAACCCGGTGAGGTGTTTTCTGTGTCATTGTCGTGTTTGGAGAGGTGGACCAGGCTCGTCACCAGGATATGCATATGTCACCATGCATATGTCATTAGGCACAGCTCCACGGGAGTGGGTGGGGATGTTGGCATACCCCTCAGTGGGTTTTACTTTGCGTGGCTTTACTTTGGCATCTGAACACATCGCTCTCTCTTGCTTGTCATTTCTCGCTCGAAGAGCGTCCAGCCTTTGCTCAGAATTCATCTGTCCCAGCGTGCCTGTCCATACAAGTCTTGTGCACAGCTCCCCAAGCAAGTGGCGGGCGCTGAGAATCTCACCTTAATGCCCCTCCTTCCCTGACTGGCTACACCCTGGGTGGCTCTCCACTGGCCCTGGCTCTGGCCGGAGCCTGTCTGCGTCTCCACTGTCGTGCTGGGGTAGACGGCAGTGCTTACGCCGGGCATCAACAGACAAGTACATCGTCACTTTGACAGCTGCTGCTGCGTCTTCCTTCTTGCCTTCAGGCCAGCTCACTGCCCTGGAGTCAGTGTCTGGTGCCTAGTGAGGCCATAGGGCAGGGGTGCTGAGTACATGGATGGCGATCCACTAGTCAATCACAAGTGTGGTGTGGGTAGATCGCATGGCATTAAAAACATAGGTGAGTGAAGGTGAGACTTAGGGTCAGGGTTAGTGTGAGGGTTATTGTTGGGGTTAGACTTAAGAGTCGGGTGGATCGTGATCAACGTATTGAGCACCCCTGCTGTAGGGCATGGCAGAACTGTGCAGGTGGGTCTCGGAGACTGTTCGTGGAAACTGGTCTTTCTCCCCTGAGCGGCTGGTTGGTGGTTTCAAACCACCGACCTGGTAGTTGGCAGCCCAGTGCCTGATCCACTGTCCCACCAGGGTTCCATTCTCAGCCTAAGGAAACTCAAAACAGAATGGGGCAGGAAGAGGCGGAAGGAGCCGGAGAGAGGAGGCCGGAAACAGAAGAGATGCAAACCCGATCATTCCATAGCAGCCCTGCCACAGCTGAGCCGGTCCCCTTGCATGGGGCAGTCTCCGACAAGGGCACACGGAGGTCACAGTAGAAACCGCACGCAAATGCTGACTCAGCAACCCTGACAGAGTAGAAAGAGGCCGTGAATCTCCATGGGAGCAGAAAGCCTCATCTTTCTCTCTCGGAGCAGCTGGGGCCGTGGAACGGCTGATTGTGTGGTGAGCAGTCCAAGACATTGCCCACTAGACCCCCAGGACTCCCGAGACTACAAAAGAGTGAGGCACAACATGGGCATTTGTAATCGTGTCCAAGCACCAAAAAGAAATCGGGGATGCCTCGCCACCTGCAGACCGTCCCACGCGGTCTCTCTCCGTCAAGGTGAGTCACCACTGCTTCTTGACCAATCGTAGCATTAGCTTCATCCTGGACATTGATACAGATGCCCAATCTTAGGATTGCAATTCTTTTGTCGGTATCCAGTCTTGATTAAATAGTGACCTCCTTCTATCCTCCCCAAATCGCCCAATTAAAGCCCAAATGGTCTCTTCCTAACACCCTCCTTCTGAGATGCCCCTGCTCATTGTCCCCATGATGGCACATGCATCCTCCCTCACTGCACCAAGTAATCAATCCAGCATGTTGAATAACAGCTGCATTCCCGGGGTGGGGGTGGGGGTATCTTTGACTGAAGAGAACATGTCGTCATTTCTGCCTGCTGCCCTCCGGTCTTCCCAGAAACACAGGCCAAAGGACCTGTGTGCTGAAGAATCCAGGTGGGCCTGGACACCTCCCCTTCAATATTCATCTAGCACAGGATACTTCACCCTAAAAATGAAACACTTCGAAAACTGTGCCGTCCCCTAGTCCTCCCACACCCCCATGTCAAACACCTGCTTGCCAATCTCAATCAATGACATCGCCACCCAACCAGGCATCTTTGGCAGCATGCTCTCTTCAGAGCTCACCACGCTGACCAGGGTGGGAAGAGACATACATGAGTAGGCTGTGTTCTCTGCAGGAAGACTGGGGTCTTGGGTGGTCAGAGAGGCACCTTTGCTAGCTCATACACTCCTCCCTGTCCCCCTCTCATTTACCCCACCAAAGTAGTGGGCTGTGATCCGCCTGGTTGTCAGTTCAAAGCTACCAATAGCTGTTGGAGAGGCAGACTGGGCTTTTTAAACAGTTACAGTCTCAGAACCTCACCAGGGCTAGCTAAGAGTGGGCATTGACTCAATGGCATTGAGTGAACCTGGCCGTGGAGGCATCAGCATGGAACTACTTGCTTCCAGGGCATCAAGAGACTGGGTCAGCCTTGGAGCAAAAAGCTCTGATACCAAGCTGGATTGAAGTCTTGCTTTCTACCCAAGCCAAGTGATCTCATTCCTTTCCCCTTGACCCAAATCTCCAACCAGATGAGCAGATTTAATCATCTAAGTGAAATCAATTAGAATGGATGTCCCTTCTTCTGGCCACTCCCTGGTCCAGCTGGGGTCCAACTTCAGCAACAGAGAAGGAGAGAGCAACCCATTGGTCTCAGAGCCACCTCCTCAGATAGACTCTGAGACCACAGCCTTGACTTACAAACCTATTCCTGATGGTTCTCCAGGACAAGTCTCAAATATATAGGGGAAACATGCAGGAAGTTTATAATGACTACTGCATGCCCACAAGTCACATCATGATCCCATCCATCCATCCATCCATCCATCCATCCATCTTCTTTCCCATGTGTTGCAAGCTTCATGGGTATCAGTCCACTTCATCCATAAACACATCCACATGCACTTTGCCAATCATAGGCCAGTGTCGTGGCTCTTTTACAAAGAAAATCTCATGGAGAGTGCTAAAGAGTGGAACTGGCAAGTGGACTGGGGGAGCCAGAGTATGGCAGGTCACTGCACCTAAGGTGACACACTGGTCTCTGCTTAAAACAAGACTCCTCCTCCGTCTCAGAAAAACCAGGATAGGGGTAAGCCTTGCCTTACCCTATACTAACTCCTTTCGCACCTCTGCCAGGGCCTTGTTTAGCTGTGAGGACAGAGTGTGAAATCCAGAAACCTATCTTCTATGACCAGTTCCTGATTGTCTTGGCCTGATACCTGTCAAAGCAACTTTTTCTAGTTCTGAAGTGAAAGACACTTAGCAAGAAAGTGGTCAGGGAGATGGAACAGAAGAAGATGGAAGATGGGCCCCAAGACTATCTACGGGCAGTGCCATGAAAGTTGCTGAACCAAAGTCCTGTTTCTCCACTCAGCCAACTCCTGCCTGTTCTTCCAGCCACCACAGTATGGTCTACCTCATCAGAAGTATGGGGGGATGATGTGGTTCTAAAGTGCATGAACAAAGGCTACTTTATTCGTCTAGATTATCTGTAATTCTGACATCTGCATCAGGATCAACCTCTTCCTAGCCATCACCCTCACCAAGCTGACCTCAGCTTGTCTGCATCAAGATAAGTTCTATGCATTGGGTGTAGGTGAGATTTTTATCATCCAGCCTTTGGTGACCTCCTCTGAACTTGGATGGTAGCCAAGTTTTCATCTATCTATTTGTCATCTATTTGGATCAGGTGTGACTGACCCAGCTCAGATTCTGATGGGGTTGGAAAATATCTGCTCTGGCCCCACAGAGGTGAATACAATAGACAGACAGTGTCTTACTTTAGAGCAGCAGTTCTCAACCTATGGGTCGTGACCCCTTCGGGGGTTAAATGACCCTTTCACAGGAGCTGCCTGGTTCATAACAGTAGCAAATTACAGTTATGAGCTAGCCATGAAAGTACATTTGTGGTTGAGGGTTCACCACAACATGAGGAATTGTATTAAAGGGTTGCAGCATTAGGAAGGTTGAGAATCACTGCTTTAAAGCAATGTTTCCCAAAGTAGAAGACACCATCTCCTGGGGGGTGTTGGTATCACCCAATCGGATTGCAGAAGCAGATAACTACACTTTATCAGAGGAGCTGGGTTATCTGAAGAAGAATTCTGCAGTGGGATTCGATTAAGTCTAATTAACAATCTGCAATACTCAGAGGATACAACCTTCTTTGTTGAAAGTGAGAATAATTTGAATCCCTTACTGATGAAGATCAAGGATATAGGCTTCAGTATGGATTACAACTCAATAAGGAAAACAAACGTCTTCACAAGTGGACCACTAGGTAGCATCATTGTAAGTGGAGAGAAGATTGAAGTTGTCAAGGATTTCATCTTGCTTGGATTCATAATCAATGCTCATGGAAATAGTGGTCAAAAGGCACATTTCATTGGGTGTGTCAGTCTGGGTGGACTAGAGAAACAAATTCATAGAAAGGCATATGTGTTTAAGAAAGACCTTTACATCCCAAAGTACAATATTAGCTCTTATATCTGAAACCAGTCTATAAATTCCTCTTCAGACACTTGCGAAACATGCAGTGATGCGGAATGCAGGAAGATCATGGACCAGTGGTTGGAAAATCTTGTGGATCCAGTGGTCATGGAAGGATCTCAGCACTGGCAGGAGTCTCCACATGGATCTTCTAGCTCCAGGGCTCTAGCATAGCTCCATGTGGCTTGTCAGCAGGAAAACTAAGCAGAGAAAGAGAGTGTGCCTCCCACCTCCAAGGAGGAATGCAGGAATTTCCAGAATCCTCAGGAAAAGACCCTGCCCACATGGAGGACCCATTGGTTATGACCTGATTGACCGGCTAGACTCCACCCCTTTACAAGCTGGCAGGAGATAGTGTAACCCTTTGTCAACCTGATGCTTTCATACAACTCTTTAGCCACATATATTTTTCTCAAACAAATGATAATAAAATCATCTGTAGCTAACAGGATAAAACTAAAACACATACAATTTTTAAATGCCCCCTCCCCCTGCCTCCTCCTCTCCTATGGCTCCCAGAACCATCTGTTCCATCTCCTTGGGATTGCTTATCCTGTCTATCTTTTTTTGGGTGGGGCATGGGGCATCACTGCCCTTTGGTGTTCATGGGAGCTACCCAGCCTTGCTCCCAGAGAGCTGCTGCTGGATTTGAACCACCAAGCCAATGGGCCGCAGTCCCACACTCAACCACTATGCCACTGGGGCTCAGCCCCTGTCTATCTTATATAGATAGACCAAAAGGGGGAAAAAAAGGTGCGAGAGAGACCATATAATTAGTTTCAAGTCTAACTGTTGTGTTTTCCCAAGTGGAGACCCCAAACCCACCTGTAAAACTATTGTCTAGTTCTTTAATATTTTATCCCCTTACTATTATGATCTTAGCTTTGCCCATTAATCTTGTTAGACCTGCATATGTTCATTTGTATAATTAAGATCATTCCATGTATGAAATTCAAAATAGATAGAAACCCTTTAGAAATAGTCATGGACGTAATGATTCCCCGAGGTTGCAGGAAAAGAGGTGGGGGAGAGAGGAAACCAATAACAATGATGACTGTATAACCCCACTTGTGGGAAAAGAATAGCAGAATTCAGAGGATACACTGGATTATTGTAAGAGTATTGATATACTCTCCTGTAAGATATGGCAAAAGAATAATAATAATAATTTATTATAATAATAAAGCTAACTGGGGAGGAGGGTGGGAGAAGGAGAGGTTAAATGGGAGTTGATACCAAAGAGTTCAAAGGGAAAGAAAATATCTTGAAACAGGGGCTTAGCTTTGGTGGTGTAGTGGTTGAGTGCAGGACTGCGGCCCACTGGCTTTGCAATTCAAATCCAGCAGCAGCTCTCCAGGAGCAAGGCTGGGCCTCCCACTCCCACCAAAGGGCAGTGATGCTCCCAAAAAAACAAAGAAATTTTCTTCAAACAGATAGTGGTGACAATTGTACATTTATGGTTGATCTAATTGAATTGCAGACTGTTACAATAGCTGTGAGAGCACCCCAAGAAAGAATTTAAAAAAAATGAAAAGTAAGGATATTACTTTGAGGACTAGGGTGAACTTGACTCAAGCCACAGTATTTTCAATTGCCCTGTATGTGCAGGGGCAGTGAATTATTTGATGTGACTCTTCTAGTCATAGCCTCTAACTCCTACCAAAGGGCCTTTCCCTGCATGAGTCTGGTGAAAAAGCAGTAGAGGATACACCTGATAGGATCCGCCAGTGAGTATTTACAAATAGAGTTCCATGGATGGCATCCGGGGTATAAAATGAGCCCTCTGAGAGTTCTCATTACCATAAGAGCCAGGAGTGGAGTGTGTCCTCCGGACCCAAGATGCCAAGTGGCCATGAGTCACTCAGATCCAGCAGACAGCCAGACCATCATAGAAGCAGAAGCAGATTCAGGACTCAGAGTATATAACAGAGTGAAGGACTTCTCAACACACAGAGGAAATGAAGCTGGATCCTTTTGTGAAGGAGGCTGGTCTGTGGAGTGGGGAAATAGAGCTTGCTGACTCACAGCTTGAGCTGGATGCTTTGGGGGAGTGATATGTCCTTTTTAGTATTTATTAGCAGACTTGGAAGAATTTTGTAACATGCCCTGATAAACAACTCAACCCTGAGCCCTTCTTACTGGCATGACAATTTGCTAACCTCCTTAATACACCCTTTAAACACGATTTTTGTCTGTGCTTTTTGTGTAGCTATTGCAATGCATATTAGAACCTAAAGAAGTAAACTAGAGAACAGTGGCTGAGACTACACAATGGCTAACTACACAAGTTAGTCATTGGCCAAAGAAGAATCGATACATTTGAATCCTGGTGTTGGTGGAGAGTTAGTGAAAGCACAAAAGTACGGTGGACAAACAAAATCTGTGTTGGGAGAGGTACAGCCAGAATGTTGGTGAGTAGCCAGGGTGGCAAGATGTCATGTTAAGTACTTTAGCTATGTTATCAAGAGAGACCAGTCTCCAGAAAAGGACATCAGGATTGGCAAAACAGAAGGCAGGGAAAAAGAGAAAGACTCTGGGCCAGGTGGATCGACACGGTGGCTGGAACCATGGACTCCCACATGACAGGCTTTCAGTCTGCTGTGCACAGGGCTGCCATGAGTTGAGATGTACTTGACAGCACCCAACAACAATAACAGTAGGGGCTGCCCTCCACACAGAGATTTGACAAAGGCCTCAAAAGGAACCCACTACAACTCACCTAACATCAAATAGGCAATTTCCATATGCCTATCGTTATTTAGGGCACTGAATTCATAATTCTAAAATCTCTCAAAAACAGACCTCCAAGATCTGATTGTTCCACTGGAGATGAATGTTAGACTGTGTTCCAGCCATACTACTCACCAAGGAAGGGATGAGTGACTGATACATGCAACAGCTTAGATGCTGCGGGTTGCCGGGAAGTCAGCAGTAAGTCACGGCGACATTGTGGGCGACAGACGAAATAGCGCTCCCTCCTGCACTAGCTTCATCATCATTGGGATGCTTGAATCTGACTTTCGTTTCGTTTCGTTTTGTTTCATTTTGGGCATCACTGCCTCTGGTGGTCATGGGCGCTACCCAGCACTGCTCCTGAGAGCTGCCGCTGGGTTTGAAGGAGTCTGGCTCTTGACTATTAAATCAGCCTATCTTATAAAAGGCTTCCCTGATCCTGTTTTCACGGATTCTTTACTTTACCAAATGTCAGATCCTTTCCTAGACATTGGTCTTTCCCAGTAACCTGTCTGTCAACAGATGCAGCCTTGGAAGCCCACAAAGGCCATTCTGCTCTGTCCTATGGGGTCACCGTGAGTTGGAATTGACTGCAGGACAGTTCAGTTTTGCTTTTAGAAGGGCATGTTTTACAATTTTCCTCTAGTTCTTTAATGGCTTCCTCCCCCCGGCCCCACTAGCATGATTCCAATTCTGCCTTACAAATTCAGCTAGACCCGAGGATGCACACTGGTACAGATGGGAACTGGAAACATGGGGAATCCGGGACACATGATCCCTTCAGGATCAGTGGTGAGAGTGGTGATACCAGGAGGGTGGAGGGAAGGTGGGGTGGAAAGGAGAAACTGACCACAGATCTACATATAACCTCTTGCCTGGGGGACGGACAACAGAAAAGTGAGTGAAGGGAGACGCCAGACAGTATGAGACATGAAAAATAATAATAATTTATATATAATCCAGGGTTTTGTGAGGGAGGAGGAAAATGAGGAGCTGATATCAAGGGCTCAAGTAGAAAGCAAATGCTTTGAGAATGATGATGGCAGCCACTGTGCAATGTGCTTGATACGATGGATGGATGGCTGGGTTGTGATAAGAGTTGCATAAGCCCCCAATAAAATGATTTTTTTTTAAAAAGAACATATAAGCAAGCTGAAGTCTCACTATCTTCCCTTCTAAGAAAGATTCTGGTTGTATTTCTTTTAAGATTAACCTGTTCATTCTTCTGACCATACATATGATATTCAATATTCCCCACTAACATCAACATTCAAATACATCAACTCTTCTGAACTATGAAAAGTTAGGCAAAAGAAAGTCCATTGTTGTCCAGTGCTAAGTAACTTGCCCATTCCTCCTCCCCTCTTAGACAGTTGACCTGGCAGTTCTCACTCCCCTTATGGGGAAGTCTCTGCTGGTGATTACTTTTAGAATGTACTTCCATGTTTCCAGGTTCTGGCCACTGTAATTAGTTTTTATTTTTCTTCAATATATCATTTGTTCTGATTCAATACTGTTCCCTTGGATGTTGTAATCTGAATGGTATAGTTAATTTTGTTTACCAGGATGCTACAATCAATTTTAGTATTGTTTCTTTTATGATAAGAAATGTACCTTGCAATTCATGCTTACTCTTCTTGAAGTTACAATTAATCCACTATTTTTGCTTTCTGCTTCTGTTCATGCTTGCTTGAACCTAGATAAATGATAAATGAGTTTTTCTGCCTTAAAGATGGACTGAGACATGGACTCAGGATTGTAACCAAAGAACCACTTTTAGATTCTAGCAGTCTGGTTATAACTGAATAAAGATTTCTAAATTATCAAGCCATTGTTGTCTTTTATTTAAATCTGCAACAGCTAATATCCCCAAAGTTACATATCTTATGAGCATATGACTACATTTACATAACAGTCTTAAAATGACAAAGTTACAAAGATAGAAAACAGATTTGTGGCAGTGGAAGAAATGGACGTATGTCACTATAAAGACCATGAAAAAAAGTCTGCAGAAATAGTTCTGTATCTTTTGCTTTTGCAATAGTAGCTACACAAAAATCTGTGTATATGACAAACGGCATAAAACAATGCACCCTGTTAAGTAAATGTCCAGGGACATTTTCACCAGACCAGAAAGATGTTAACTTGTGTCTCCTTAACTATGAAAAGGCATGAGATCATGTGGACCATAGCAAACTATGAACAGTCTTGAGAAGAATGGGTGTCTCAGAACACCACACTGTGCTCATTCAGAACCTATGCATGCATCACAGGCAGCTGTGGGAAAAAAGGTTTCAAATCAGGAAAGTGCACGTTGGGGCTGTGTCCTTTGGTCATATTTATTCAATCTGTGTGCTGAGTAAAAAAATCACAGAAGCTGGATTACATGAAGGAGAATGTGGCACCAGGATTGGAGGGAGCTTATTAACAAACGCTTGGCAGATGGCACAATGTTTCCTACTGAAAGTGAGGAGGGTTGAGGAGCTTGCTGAGGAAGATCACGGATTGCAATTTTCAGTATGGATCACCACTCCACGTAAAAGAAGCCTAAGTCCTCCCAACTGGACCAGTCGGTAACATAACACTGCTACTAATAAACAGAGAACATCTTACAGTCGTCAAGGACTTTGTCTTGCTTGGATCCACAATCATGTTCATGGAAGCAGCAGTCCAGGGATCAAAGGACATGTCGCTTTGGGTAAATCTGCAGCACAAGACCTCTTCGAACTGTTGACAAGCACGGGGTTTACTTTGAGGACTAAGGTGTACCTCATCCAAGACATGGCATTTTCAATTGCTTCATATGCACATGAAAAGTGGACCTTCAAAAAGGAAGACTGAAAAGAATTAATACATTTGAATTATGGCGCCGGCAAGGAATACTGAGAGTATCATGGACTGCCCAAAATGACATCCAGATCTGTCTTGGAAGCAGTACAACCAGAATGCTCCTTTGAGGCTGAGATGATGAGACTGTTTCGTGTACTTTGGACACGGTAGGAGGGACCGGTCCTGGAGGAGGGCATCATGCCTGGCAAGGTAGCAGGGCAGCAAAAAAAAGAAAGACTTGTGACAAGGTAAACTGGCACCATGGTGTCAGGGGCTCCATTGATGGGCTCAAACCTAAGACCAAACATGCAGATGGCACCGGTCTGGGCAGTGTTTTGTTCTCTTGTCTCTAGGTCACCTAACACACCCACAGACCACATTTTGAGTATCAAAGCACTAGATGGCAGCATCACCCACATCAGACGGTCCACCAGAAAACCCAGTTTGCTGCTGGTCAAGTCTAATGTGGCCATATATATATATTTTTTTTCAATGATTTTATTGGGGGCTCTTTTATCTCTTATAACATTCAATACATCATTTGTATCAAGCACATTTGTACACACGTTGCCATCTTCATTTCCAAATATTTTCTACTTGAGCCCTTGGTATAAGCTCCTTCCCCCCCCCCTTTCTTTTTTTTTTTAATAAATCATTTTCTTGGGGGGCTCATACAATTCCCATCACGATCCATACATCATCACTTGTATGCAGGCCACATTTACACACTTGTTGCCATCATCAATCTCAAAACATCCTCTCTCCACTTAGACCCCCATAACCAGCTCCCTCCCCTCCATGAACCCTTAATAATTTACACATGGTTATTACTTTTTCATATCTTACACTGTCCGATGTGTCCCTTCACTCACTTCCCTGTTGTCTGTACCCCAGAAAGGAGGTTATATGTAGATCCCTGAAATGGGTTCCCTCTTTCTATTCTACCATCCCTCCACCCTTCCAGTATCACCACTCCAACCACTAGTCCTGAAGCGATCATCTATCTTGAATTCCCATGTTTCTGACTCCAGTGCATATCCCCTGATCTAGCCAGACTTGTGTGGCAGAATTGGGATCATGCTAGTGGGTGGGAGGAAGCATTTGAGAACTAGGAAAATTGCATATTTCATTGCTACCACACTGCACCCTGACTGGTGGCCATATGTCTTTATGGGAGAAGTTACCCTCATCTTTCTTTCTCGGAGCAGTTGGTAGGCTGTGGTCAGTAGCCAATTGTGGTTAGTAGCCAATGCTTAATCCAGTGGGCCTCCGGGGCTCCTTCATAAAGAGCTGGCAGTCCTAAATTGCCCTCACTAATTAATGCTGCACACGTGAAGCACCCAGGGCAGGGCC